>OMNR01091672.1:0-16269 GCA_900303205.1 Mora moro
GTGCCCGTAGGAGTGTGAGGTTCCCACGTCGTCCCAGTAGATGATAATCAGTAGGATCATAAAGGCGGAGCCCAGGACCAGAAATATCTGGAACAGCCTGGGCATTCCCATGGCCGGTGCCGACCTCCACTCAACAGTCCCTGAAGCGCTTTAGTGGCAGCACTCGCAACAGGATCGCCGTGGCGACAGAGAACAGCTCCGTAACCCGCTTCTCTCCTTAGGTATCACCATGACAACAGATTGGGGAATCCTGGGGTGCTCTCTAGTGGGTCACCATGGAAACAAGTTCGGGGAGTCTCACCATGGCGATGGACGGATGGCTACGCAGCGAGAGCAGGGTAGGAGAGGGCTTATCATGATGTGTGTGTGTGTGTGTGCTTTGGAGCGTATCATGTAGGTGTGTGAGAGTCAAACCATGGAGTTACTCCCACTGTTCTGCTCCACACCGATGGCAGCCTACAAATGAGATATCATCACACAATGTAATTACACACATGCAAAAATAAAACAAAGTCACATTTAATTGACGTTCAAGTTATTTGGTTGTGTAAAATATCAACAACTTCAGTTTAGTTTGCATTTGCTCTTTTGGTTTGGCCTATAGAAATAGGTAATCACTAGATTGTGCCTCCCCATTGAATGCTGAAAAGGCTGGCATTGTTCCACCATTGATGTGCCCACTACAAAACCACATAATGTAAGAAAGATTAATAAGACCAAAGTTAAACTCACGGCACACCCTGCACATGATTTATGACACATCTTTTTAAAATTTTCTCCAAATGCATAAAAATTAACAACCGTGTGATTAGAGTGTCTCAGAGTGTTGTCAAAGATCTCTTGGTAGGATGTCACAGTTCTACCGGACCCGGCTGCCAGGCCCACAATAAACTCACAGGTCGCCGTGACATTCCTAACGCAATATTTAACCCCTCCCCTTTTTGCATTGAGCAACAGTGGCAGACCATTTCCACTTTTTACAGTTACAACAGCGACATTAAACCTTATTGTTCTTAGCTTCCACAGGCAAACTAAAAACAGAAATGGAGACAGCGTGTAGCCTTTTCTACTCATCAGAGTTCCCCCCCTCCCTCTAAACTGATTAAACGACACCTTGTTGAAATTGATTCAGCGTTGTTATCCGCCCAAAATATGTCTGGTTATTTGGTGTTCCACCTTGGTCAAACTGTGGCAATACAAGTCTATGGATTGCACCAAGATTGCAGAAAGTTACTCTATAATAATTATTTCGGACTCGCACGCGATTAGGGGGCGAAGCTTGTTGTTACGGGGCCCTGGCCCACCCTGGTCCACCCTGGCCCACCCTGGTCCATCCTTCGAACCCCCAGTGTATTGTGCTGTATCCATACCCACCCTTCCCAAACTGGGAAAATCCTATCATATTTTCTGTACATACATAGGTTAATTATAGCGTGCTATTTACAGAATGTTTACAGTGCAGCATTAACAAATGAATATCATTAATGAATATTCTTCTAGCCTATTTAAATATAAATACATTTCATTTAATTTGTTTTACTAATAATAGCTGGATTGTACAGTCCCCTTTGATCTCTGAAGCCGACGCTGTGCTTCCTCTCCGTTCAAACACACTCCGTTCAAACTCAAATAATGTCGACTTTCCATTATAAAACACGTCTATATTTGGAAACCATGTGCAGAGCTGGCTTTACTTCTCCTTCCCGAAAACGAGATGCCAAAAAAGGGGTGTTGCAAACATCAGCGTCCACTGCATGTACCGAGCCGGCTCTCCGTTGACCCTACGCGATCGTTTTCGCTTTGCAGTCAAAGACGTGAAGCGGCGAAACGAGGTCAACACTCGAAAGCTTCAACGGGCGACGGAGAACATCACCGGGAGTCACAGTATCCGTTCACACACATCACCAACTCATTGGAATAGTTTAAGGAGCCCGCGATCACCCTTCTAGGCAGCGGATGCCGGACGATCACTTTTTTGGCACGACCACCGGCAAGCGGATACAATGTAGTCTTTCACGCGCCCGCTTCGCCGTCAGGGTCGCGTGGGAACGCGGTGTACTTGACACAACGTGTCGGCGTCTCGGGCGCTTTTCAACGCCGCCGCCGCGCGCGGAGCACATCCATCTCTCATGGCAAAGATAATGGAGAAAGATAAACAAGAAAACTAGCGGGACACGGATAGCCTCGCCTCATCAGTCCCTACATCGTGGAAAGCGGCAGCGAGAGGCAAAGTTAAACACCGGCTTCACATCTGTTGAAGGGTGCACAGGAAGAGGGTTACTGCTGCTGCCAAAAAAAACAACAACAACGACGAACGGCTGTGACAACAAAGGTGGGCGCAGTCTTACCTCTTCCCTCTTCCCTGGACGGCCAGTTCCTCGCGCTGCGCGCCGCGTCAGCTGAGCCTTGGTATTTGAAGACAGCGTGCCGTGGATGGTATCGCGATACTTTGATGTTGACGTTTCGCGAGACTTTGATGTTGACGTTTCAGAAAGAGCATTAAGGAGCTCTTATTATACATCCATGGGCAGGAGGGAGAAAGACATACACCGTTTCCGTGTCCACAGCCACGGTGGTGAATAACTGCTGTCCTCATGTCCCCAAATAGTATATATTATTTCCATACGTGCACTTCATCTAAAGAATTCAAACCAAATTCCTTTAGAGGAATATGTTTTATTTCTGTTGCTGTTCTGACTGCTGTGTATGACCCCTAGACTGTTCCTATGAGAGAACAAATACATTCTAAATCATAACATGCAAGAACTAGATCATTCCTTTGCATCCATGCATGCACGCACACACACACACACACACACACACACACACACACACACACACTTAACATTAGCCCATACTGCTGAAATGAGTTTTAGTGGCAATATCAGAACCCAGTCTTGATCTGCAATCTGAATGTAAGAAGGAATATCTACCCAGTGGTACAAAAAACTAAAAATATGATATTACTCTTTTGTGCCGAATATTCACGATTATCCAAACGAATGACTTGAAAATGAATGACAATAATATTCCATTTTTGATCTTCTGTTCATTTTGGTCATTGGGTCACTAGAGACCACGAGCTGGTTGTCCTACACCCGTTGCCATGGCGTTAGCTCTACTACCCAGCCTACTGTAGAGCTTCTGAGTCTCAACAACACTGTACGAGGCAGGGAGCGGCCAAAAGAACAGCAGAACCACGCAGATGTTCTGCTGACAGTGTTGATGCGTGTTGGTGTTGACTTACAGTCAACTGGAAGTCTTGGTCTTACAAGGACACACTTCCAAACCAAAAACATACTATTTATGAATTAGGCTTCATTAACATGAACAATGGAAATGCAAAATGCATGCAAGTGTTTTGCGTGCCTAGTGTGAGGGCCCATCCTAAACGCTAGGCGAAACCTCCCTTATTGCTCGAGAACCTGTGAGGGGAGTGTAAGTGTGAGGGTCACAGAAGGCTACTTTAAACTGTGAAAAGAGGGTGACCTTGAATGGAAAAGGTCAAAGGAGCTAAAGGGCTGTGGTGGTGGCCACCAGACATGTTGACAAATCTACACAAAGTCAACAGCAGATTAGAGAATTAGCTGCAATACTGAGCTCTGAGCTTTCACTGCTCTACCAACGGTTCCCTGAAGGCCTCGAGTGGCTCCAGATACGGTGCACCACATAGATACATCCTAATACATTTTACATTACATGTTTCTTCAGGAATCCTATTGATGCTGGAAAACATGCAGAAAAACATGCATTTACATTTTTTGCTAAATTAGACCACAAATACATGCAATGCATTTTACAGAGATCCATGCTGCTGAGGTCAGTCTTTGATTAACTAAGCCTGTCTGTAGGATCTAGGAGATCGTGCTTCTCTACGACAATGGATATTGTCCTGAACTGCCCCACTAAAGGAAGACTGTAATTTGAGTAATGAGTTCATCTTTTCACCAAGAAAGACAATCTGTGCATTATTGCAAATTATGTAAAAAGGCACACTGACTCAACTTTACAACGATGCATTTGTCCCACGTTGCACAGAACCTGAAGTGCAGAGCTATCACGGTGTCTGCTAGCTAGGTAGCACGAAACAAGAGGCTTGTTTTAATGGTGTGCTTACATCACTTCCTGTCTGTGTCATGGCTATTCAACCATTGGTCATGTCAGATCAACCGATCTCTTTATAAGCGTCATGGACGACTGAGATTTCTGTTTTATCATTAGAATTGGGAAAGAATCATCCATGTCTTCATATAAATGTAGCCGTGTGTACATTTGCATGACACAGCATAGTGAAAAATGTCTTCCCTACACCACAAATAACTATTCGTAATCGGGAATAAAGGGAATAGTTTTCTTAGTTAAATAATGTTTGGTAAAAAGTAGGCAAAGTACTAGTCAAACGTCTGTGAGGAATAGTCTTTTAGGACAGCAGACATAGTTCCTCAAATATTCCCACTTTTTTCTTTTAAAAGCCATCTTCTGCAGTTCTGCCCAACAGTGTTCACGCCTCCAACAGTATCTGCTTGAAGAAGCTACAAAGCACTACAACATATTTTCAATGGAGGCTCACAACAGACTCCAGACTCCAGAATGATCGTCACATGACCCCACTCATGTGAGAATCTGCTGTTTTTCTCCTTAGCTGAGCACAGCCAGTCTGAGAGCCAGTATCACATAACTCGACCTTGGTCTACTCTGGACTGGAGTTGACCACCATAACCTTAGCTCCCCAAGTCGTGATCCCACAACCAGCGTGCCATCAACCATGCATCACCAAGTAGAGCTGTGGGGGTCATCACACTAGTTCTGCAGCCCAAGACGTCAGCACTGTAACATCTGAGAGATGCCTGCTGCCCTCCAGAAGCAGCTATCTTGCCTCTTCGTCAGGGTACCATTTTTAGTTATATCTTTTTTTGTTTCTAGTTTCACTTGAAACTGTTGTGTTCATTTTGCACTAGTTCTTAATAAAATGAGAAAAATACTCAGTACTTTTCATTTGTCAAGTATTTAATTCACACAGGAGTATACAAAAATAGGCTTTACCATGTGGTTATTTCATATAGACATTTATTTATTAAATGACCAGAAAACATGACCTAGAAGATTTTGACCATATCGCCCCAATCTGATTTGAATACTAAAGGGAACGGTTCAAAATCCATTTCACTTGGTTTTAAGACATCATTTCTATTGAAGTTCTAGTGTTGGACCTCAAGGTCTTGATCTACAGAACACAGTACAAAAAACGCAAAGATGTATTAATGGATTTGTCTGTATTTTTACTTTGAACAACATCAGTCTCAACCACTCGATAATCCCTAAAACTGTACTGACTAGATATTAACTAGATATTAACTAGATATTAACTAGATATTAACTTCACTTTACATCCAGCTCCACTGTTATTAGGCCATCACTGTGTTAAGGGTGTGTCAGAGCAACGCTACAGAAACTAACAGCAAGCTGAGCTGGAGTACATCTTATAGCTGTGTAATCAAATAATTGTATGATTTATAAAATAATCAAGCACTTTCTTTTTTCAATTGGCCAAATCACCTCAAAATCAATTCAATCACTTAGGTCTTGCACAATCATTTGACATGGGAGACTTTTGAAAAGAGTTGAATGAAAAACCAAAAACAGTAAAGAAGAACTTACTTCGACGAACATATAACACAACTCCTGGTTCATGTTGTCTCCAGAGCTGCCTCTATCTCATGGTGAACCACTGCCTGCCTTCTGGAAGACTCCAGCCAAGAAATCCACAAAACCAGACACCAAAATCAATGAAACGGCAAACCCTGGAACTTGTAGCCAGATGAAACCACCTCATTGTGTCTCCAGACGGACCGGCGATCCCCGGCGTTCCCACGGAAACATCATTCCGTCATAGAGCTCAGATTTGTCATGTGTGCCGTCAGTCAGACGGTCCGTCCCCCGCCCCTCATCACATGAGTTCTAAGGCAGACAAACACACAAACAACACAGACAGACATCCTCCTCACAGTCCTCCAAATAACAACTTGGAGCTGACGGTGTCAGCAGTAAAATGGGAGGTTGATAGGGAGTTTTTTCCCCTGCAGTTGTGTTCTTACAAAATTTCTGCTAAATACATGGAGACAAAATGCACTTGATATGACTACAAAAGTGGAGACACACCATTTTGTTCATATAGTTTATAACTCAGTTCGGTATGCCTCACTAAATGGATCATTGCAAAAAATTGCCCACCTTTGTGGGCTTGCCAGTTTTCGCCAAAAGTCCAATATAGGCGAACTGCTACTGCATACAATGCGTAGCTGTGCAATTACTTTAACAGGGTTATCGTGGGAATCTAATGCACATGTTCTTCATTAGGGGCACAAAAAGGAAAAACATTTTCTAAATCTAGGATTCACCAGATTATGTAATAAAAGGTAGATTCTCAAATCTATTTTAGTTTCACTCTGTATTTTTTTTCCCCATCGAGAAACCTTTGTTCTGTAACATATCCTCTTGGTCTACAGTCTACCAGGCTGGGAAGATGTCAGTATATAACAGCCTTCAGTTACAGAGGTTGTATTATGGGATGCATGCTCATTATGGGACAGCCTCCACCTTCCTCCATTATAACAGCTCAGGCCTCCATCTAGACTGCATCTCATCCATGAGCTGTTCCCGATCTCTGTGACGGCCAACAGTTTTATTCAAGCTCTATTCACTGCAAGTACTGACTTTTAGAAATAGCATCATAACAAATCATAACAAAGTCCACTGGTGCAAGAGAGGTTATGTCCCTCCTCTAATATCTCCCATAGCAGCTAAGGCTTAGTTTACTAAATTAACTATTCACATTTCCTTCCACATCTCCTTGCTTGAGTTTTCAAACTGGGAGCACTGAAATTAAGATACATGCAACCCTAATTAGGTACAAAAGGAAATGTCCTTATTTACTTTTGCCGTCAATCAAATTGTGTTTTGATTTGCTTCTAGGATTTGTTCAAGGCACCTTAACTGAAAGCTATGCCACAGTGGAGGCTATGGTGTCCATACTCAGATGTCAACATTTACTCTCTCAGTCAGATTCTTCCACCCTCTCTGAAGGACACTTTTCTAGGTTTACTCCACATGAACACATGTGAAAGAAACAGTGTGTATGATGGAGTTGGTATGACCCTGCCCTCTCAGTGATAGCCAAGGCTAACCAACATGCACAAAGCGCAGAGTGTTCCTCTAGCCTCAGGCAATCTTGTTCAGGAGGACGTGCGTGGAGGAGGTTGGTGGTGGGGATGGGACAGCAGGGAGCATGGACTAGATGGGAAAGTGTACTGCAGCAAAAGATCACCTGGTCCAACATGTGGCAAGCAGACTTCCATCGCATCAGGTTCTGATGCTGGTTCTGGTCCAAGCTGCCTACGATGTCCTGCCAAGTCCAGCAAACCTTCACGTCTGGTTCAAAAGTGAGACACCTTCCTGCCCTCGTTGTTCTGGAAGAGGATCCTTGGAACACCTCCTGAGCAGCTGCCCAAAAGCCCTTGGAGATGGAGCACTAACGCTGGCACCATGACCAAGTGCTCAAGGCAGTAGCTGAGAGTGTAGCCTCAGCCATCAACACCAGCAAAGGCCACCACCAGTCAAACACCATCAGGTTCCTCAGAGCGAAGAGAAGAGAGAGAAGCCCCACCTACAACCTAGAGCAAAGTCTGGTCTCCTCACCAGTGCCACCAACTGGCAACTGGAAGTCGACCTTGGCAAGCGCCTGAAGTTCCAGCCTGGATAACATCAACACGACTTCGACCAGACATGACCATTGTTTCAGAGTCCACCAAGCAACTGATCATGCTGGAACTCACAATGCCCTGGGAAAAGCGCATGGATGAGGCCAACGAGAGGACGTGCACCAAGTACCGCAGGGCGTTTACTCTGCAAAGCATTTACACTACTGGGCATCACCGGGGAGGCAAAGATGAAGGCCATCAGATTTGCTACTTTAGCGGCGGAGAAAGCCACTAGGTGGCTTTGGATCAAGAGGGCAGATCCCTGGGTGAACGCTGCTGGGACGCAAGCTGGAGTCTGATCAACCCCGGTTGGGTCGCCTGGGTGAGGGTGTCTGATGTTAAAAGACCCGAAACACCCAATGACCCCAGGTTACATCACTGAGGATGTGTCCCAGCACATCTGTAGGATGTATCTTTAGACCCCATTTGTAATCAGGTGTGTCATCGGCAGTCAAATTCTAATCAGTATACAGGCCTTGTTCTTTAGACCATAGTCCCCCACCCCCCTCTCGTCAGGTCAACCCAATCGATTGGCCTCAAGCTCTTGCCTTTGGACAACATGCTAACGTCCCCGTACTGTCGTCAGCAGAGCAGTGACGTCAGCTCGGATCGCAGCATCACAGTGGTACCCAAGCTACAAAGGCTCTCATAATACACACCCAGGCTGACACATCATTTGAAAAAACGTTACATAAGTCGTTGTGTTTTATTTAGCTCAAGCACTGTCACAAGGCCAAATATAATGTACTAAATGATTCAAGTTAAGGCTCTTTGATAGCTGGCACCGCCTATGCATCATCTCTGCATCATCTCTGCCGTGGCCTCGAGTGAAGACCGATGCAAAATAACAAGGCCGAATGGTAGACGCAAAATAACAACACCGACGGCACAACACAGCATACATTTATCCGCAAAGAAATATGAAATACACCGACTGAAAGCGTTTAAAGTCGGTGTAAATAAACCAGTCAGGACAGAAACATGAAATACTGGCAGATCTCTGCGGCATCTGTTAGCTCTGTCAGCTGCACCCTTTGCAACGTTAAACCAAGCGCTATATTTAGACGTGCTGTGCAGCATGCTGCTCCCCTGCCGATGGTCAGCTACCGATGGTCAGCTACCGATGGTCAGCTACCGCACAACGACCTTCCAGACCTTCCCATTCATCCGAAACCATCGCCGAGCTCCCGGGAACAAAGAGTTCGTGTCGCCGCGTAAGCAGACGGACGCGCAGCTCCGTAGAAAGCATGTTACAGAGGAGCATGGGGCCCTAACCCTAACCCTAACCCCAACCCTAACCCACCAGGTACTACAGGACACCACAGACCTTACCTTGGTGTACAGCTCCGATGCTGCCATGGTGTCTCTCGCTGTCCTTCCTATCGGGGCTAAAGCGTCCAGACGTCGCCGAGCTGCATGGGAAGCACTTCAACACACTCCGTTAGTTAGGCTTCGTTAGTGGCTCTCGATGCTTACTTCCAGACGTAGCATGACAACCATTACACCTGAAGAGACCGATGTTTTGGCGTCTCACTTTGCATTCTGGGTATGATGGATAAAATGATTCACTGAAACTGTTGCCAAGGCTTCCAAAACCGGTCAAATTGCGCCCCGTCGTGGTCACAGTGACATCACCGCGTATGGGCGTGGCTTGGTGGGTGCAGGTGACAGGTGGGTTCTCTGCTGTTTGTTACTGTGTATTTAGACCCGACATGTCTCCCCAATAGTACTTACCAATACATCTGTCATTTTTACAGTATATTCAAAATCAGGCAGTTGTGCAATCATGGATGATGACAATTCTTAGCATATAGCTCTTGCATATACATATATATACATATATAGAGAGCGAGAGAGAACACTGTAAAGTAGAACATGACTTTTATAGGTTACTGTTGGTTTTGCGATATATCCTATTTATCTTAAAAAAACATTTGTGTAAGAGCAAAAACATAATGAAAGAAATCCCCCAAAGTCACTCAGAAAATAAAGACAAGATTGACATATTTGTGCAAAACTATTTTATTTACAAAACAAAATGGCACAACGTGACAGCCATATACATGCACAGCGCAGGCGGACTTAGTGCTGCATTACAAGTCTGACTGAGACAGATTGCAACCAGTCAGCAGCATCCCCAGACATGGCCTTCAAGACCAGGCAATTTATCGTTTATCTGGTTCTCCTGCTTTCTTGAAAACACTGCCACCATCTTCTCCCAGTGTGTTAAGCTGCTGGCCAGCCATGTGATGGTCCCCACTGTTGGAACATAGATTGCTTAAGTTCTGTATACTCTTGATCTGATCTCACTGTAATTCATGACTGGGAACTCTCAACTGTAACGAACAGTGTTAGGATGATACTGTGAACCACGGAAGGACCGACTTGTGCGATGCAAATATAATCAGCCCCAACATCAGCGCCTTTGTAGAGTACCGACACCCATGTGATTCTTCAGCACTCGCGTGTGAACTGTTCATCACATCATCTGCCGTCTCCTCTCTGCCTCCCTCCTGCACCTCGAAAGCCAAAAATGTTGAGTTTGGTTTTAGAGCACAAAATAGTACCAGCAATAATACCGGTTGGCCAGCACATTAGTTTTTCTATTCCAACCTATAAAAGCTCTACATTCAAACCGTCCACTCAGTGTCAGGGCCATTCAAACGCACCACACTGTCGTCTCGTAGGGCTGGGCCATATGGAAGAATGGATCATCACCAGAAATATGGGGAATTGTACACTATCGATAAATATCACAATATGCTTATGAATTCAACATATAATTCTAAACTGTCCAAATGAGTCATTACAGGTAAGTATATGGAAATTAAAAGTGTGGTTTCGGAATAAAACTTCACACTGACTTTTCAAACCTCATATTTGATCATATTTTTTATATTTTCTATCTTCTCATAGTAATACATTTAGAAATCTGGGTATCACAATAAGTTGATATCGTCATTTCATGACTTTCGAACAAATGTACTTGTAAGTCGCTTTGGATAAAAGCGTCTGCTAAATGCCCTAAATGTAAATGTAAATGACAATACAATACCACTCAAAGACAATCAACAATATTATTGAATTACTGCCCAGCCCTAGCAACGCACTATTTCATCTGTTGTGCATCGTGATGCATTTAGGATGTCGACCTTTGATAGGATGGTCAACAAGTGCTCCTGCCAACACGGGATTTCTAGAAAACAATACTTTTGTTTTTGTTTTGGAGTTTCAAAGATCAACAGGGCTTCTGAGGGATGCATATGGGAGCTGCAGAGACAGAAGTGACAGATGTGCTTTAACAGGGTTGATCAGGTCAGACTGGCGCAAACATCGCCCTCTTCAAGGTGGAACATTGAAACAGTCTTGAAGGTACTTCCTGCCACTTACTGAGCCTGTTAGCTTATATGCATGTCTGTCTGTAGTGCACCAATGTGTCAGCTTGGAACGGGAAGAGGTTTGTCTAATGAGTCCTTTTTGTTCCACATGCAGTTCAATAGAACACCCTGGCCTTCGATGCATAGTCCATCTGTAACACCCACTTCCCTCACGATAGAACAGAAGAAAAAAACATGTATATAAAAAAAAAAAAGCATGTGATCTTTGCCACAATGAGTGGAGATGGTTAATATTTCCAGTCAATCACTCAAGCACATTAACAGCATAATTTAGAATAAGGACATACAGTGAATGATAGAATTCTAATGTAAAAGTTACTAAAAAGCCGATGTCTGCCTCTGTGCCAAATAGGGAATATGTACACTTTCGAAACCAAGGGACCGGTTCATACTGGGACCCTCAAACTACACATGGCCGGCTTCTGAAAAGCAGGGTTATCGGTCTGATCACATACATCCGTAAAGACGACCTGTCTTTCATAGTAGCATACATGCGGGCAGGGGAACAAAGGGAGACACAGAGAAGGATTATGACAACAAGACCGTCGGCTTGGATGAGGAAGGAGAGAGTAGAGTGGGGGGGAGAGGGGAAGGCAGGAGGGGGGGACCAAAACAAGGACAGCAGGTAGTAGGGAGGTGCTGGGAGGGGTTACATTTGGGTGGGGTCAGGGAAAGGGAATGACTGCAATTATGGGAAGGGTGCCACTTGTTTGTTTGGGAGGAGTGTGGAGAGAATAAGGGAGGAGGGAGCTGATGCAGGGCCTTGGTTCTCGGTGTGAAGGGAGAAATCAGCCGGCCAGTTTGCTGGCGACCAGGGAAGGTTTCCTCTGGGGCAGGTCCTGTGGTGTGGGGATATGGTCCCCTGTGGTGATCTCCGTCTTCTCTGGAGCAGCCGTTGGAAGCTGCTTGTTCTTAATCTTGGCTTTGGCCATGTTGTAGTCACCCGAGTCAAAGTACTTTTGCTGTGGAGAGAATGAAGAGAATGCATTAGTGATGTTAGTGATGAGGCTACTTTATTTTTCACTTTAAAAAACATGATAAATGTTTTTTTTGTTGCTTTTTAATGCTACTTAAAAAGGACAATACCGGTCTGGGTGATCAAACCAACGTAGCCGTCTCCCCTGGCTTCACTACAACATCCATTACCAATAGAATTTGGCAAAATGACTTCCTTGTACCGATTCCGCTGAAGAGCCTTTGCAATACAACACTTATCTTTTCGAATCAATGTGGTCCATCAGGACAGAGTTTGTGGCCAGGAAGCCAGGAGAGACCATGGTTTGATCACCCAGACCGGTATTGTCCTTTAAGGAGTTAGTAATCATATGTTCTTCATTGCAGATCATAGTCCCTCCTTTCCCCCAACATGACATCACTCATGAGTAATCAATTGCAAATCAGATGCAAAGAAAGGAAATCAGAAGAAAAGCAGTGCACAGCAGTATACATGTTATACATACATGTTAGAGCCATCCACTACAGTATTTTACACATTTGTGCAATCTGTATCAATCTTGGTGGGCAGGGATTAAAACATGCAATTATTGCAAAGTCAGTAACATGTTTAAAGACATGTTTAAAGACATGTTAAAGGCATTTGTGCTTGATTCTATTCTAAAGCAATGTAATGAAGTAACGAAGTGATATCATTGAATATTACTTTCCATTTCCAACTTGTACATTGTAACATTAAATATCCTAACGTTAGTGTTGTTTAGGCAAAATAACTGAAGCTTACTCCCTTCTGCAGGCGCTTGCGGAGAAGGTCCGAACCCCCGGGTTTATGTCCCAGATTCGGATACCTAGACTTCAATTTGGCCTCTTCTGCCTTTTCAGGACTAATCACCTTTTCATCCTGGAAAAGTTGGACGAAGAAGACGAGTATCAATAGTTGCTTGCCATCACATTCCTGCAGTGCAGAGACATGTCGAGTCTGTTCTCTCCTGGCAGTGTCCTCACGGTCCTCAGTGCACACAACAATACATTACGATATCTGAAATATCTTAATGATATTTCACATGAGACAAGTTGTGTTGTGGGCAACGTCAGTAGGTCCATCGGGGAGGATCAGGACGACAGCAAAGCCAATATATCGTAGTCTCCCCATTTGACAACAATATGCAGAATAGTCTGAACATCTTTAATGGCAAGAGAATAGAAGAGAAGAGAAGAGAAGAGAAGAGATAGGACGGTCTGAAGTACCAGAGCCAGTTAGCTACAGCCTAAGGACAGTCCCCTAGCCAGCCCGTAAGCTACAGCCTAAGGACAGTCCCCTAGCCAGCCCGTTAGCTACAGCCTAAGGACAGTCCCCTAGCCAGCCAGTTAGCTACAGCCTAAGGACAGTCCCCTAGCCAGCCCGTTAGCTACAGCCTAAGGACAGTCCCCTAGCCAGCCAGTTAGCTACAGCCTAAGGACAGTCCCCTAGCCAGCCAGTTAGCTACAGCCTAAGGACAGTCCCCTAGCCAGCCAGTTAGCTACAGCCTAAGGACAGTCCCCTAGCCAGCCAGTTAGCTACAGCCTAAGGACAGTCCCCTAGCCAGCCAGTTAGCTACAGCCTAAGGGCAGTCCCCTAGCCAGCCCGTTAGCCCGGCGGGCTAACAGACTGTTTATCCCGGAACATCTCCCACAGTGGAGCACCGCCTCGCTTCAATGAGGCCTTATCAAGTCGACTAACCCGACTAACGCACTAACCGACTAACCCAGACTAAACCCACTAACTCGACTAACGCACTAACCAACTAACCCAGACTAAACCCACTAACTCGACTAACGCACTAACCCCACTAACCCAGACTAAACCCACTAACTCGACTAACGCACTAACCCCACTAACCGACTAACCCAGACTACACCCACTAACTCGACTAACGCACTAACCGACTAACCCCACTAACTCACTAACCCCACTAACGGTACTGACTTTAGTGAATATGTCAACAATGAGCAGCTCAGGGCTGACGGAGCCGCTAGCTACTGCTAGCCGCTATCCGCTAGCTACCGCTAGCCGCTAGCTACTGCTAGCCACAGAACGCCACTGCGTTTCGCCGTTAGCATGACAGACTGCTGTCAACTTACTTTCTCGTCCATCTGAATCTCCTCCGTCGCTTTCGTTTCCTCGACTTCTTCCGACATGGCGTCGATATCAGGTGTCAGTATTGATCAGACGTCAGTATTGATATCAGACCAATTCAATAAAGTCGAAGTAGCTCAACGACAACAGATCCTCGCCGTCTCCTCGCGCACCAACTGTGGGCGCCGGACACGTCACGGACGCGCGTGGACTTTCCTGCATAAGTAATGAGCTACGTCCTAGCGGAGTATGGAGGTGGTGTCTTCTCCACCTTATTCAGAATAACTCCAACCAAACCACTGGGCCCTACCGGTACCGGTATGCGCTCATAACATTAGTAATGTACATACCTCAGATATTTAGTTCGGAAACTACGATGTACACATACGTACACATACATTTACATTTACATTTACATTTAGGGCATTTAGCAGACGCTTTTATCCAAAGCGACTTACAAGTACATTTGTTCGAGAGACAGCAATATATTGCTGAGGTAAATAAAGATATGAATAGAGCAGCAGTGGCGTTGCGCAATACTTCGGGGCTCCCCCGCAGGTCGGACCATGGGGCCCCTCCCCTAAATCGAAAAAAAAAAATTCTGGTGGGGCCGGGGCCTCCTAAACTCCGGGGCTCCCCCGCACCGCGGGGGGTGCGGGGGCCTCCGCTACGCCTGTGTAGAGCAGGTCTTCCAGCATTCCAAATTGCAGGGTAATAGCAACATATTCCCACTGCTAGGATGGCTGCATAAGAGCAGGGAAGTGCAAAATAAGTGCACTTACGCATGCCATGCCGCCCGATTGGCATAAACTGTACTTAATTGTACTTATTGGCGTAAACGCAATACTTAATGCATGTTTTGTTGTGAATATAATAAACCACCATTTGAGGGCAGTGCATTCTAATGAATAATTAACACTGAGATTTGACTTGCATGCCAGCGTTTGAATTTTGTTTCATATTTGTTTGTTTCCCATATTGTTTCAATAGTTCTATAATGACACATCAAGCTAACGTTTATCAGAATTCAGAAGTAATTGAAATTACAACACAAAGACATAGCACAGGTTTAAGGATTGCTTTATAAGATATATAGATATATTTTTTTCAGATTTGAATATTAATGTCAAAAAATACATACTATGATTTACAGAGTTTGTACTACATCATAATGCTTAGCACGACAAATGTCACATGAGTAGTAACTGAAATATTAATTTAAATATTAAATAAATGATGGTAAACTGAAAATAAATGTGTAAACACTAAACTAATGTTATTCCTTCTATTGCAACACTTCCAATAAAGTGGTTCTGTAACAGTACAAAAAAATATTAGAATATTACTATCTTTTATTCTTCTTTCATTTCCAGTTGAAACGGAGACATCCTCTGCGTTTCTGAGGTCCCCATTGATCTGCTCTAGGTTGATTGCTTGCAGGGCTCCTTCAGTGGTCCATGACTGTTTCGGATGAATCTGGGCAGCATGTTTTCCAGAACACAACCTGTGGGTTACGCCCACCTTCTAATAAGTTCCCCATGGGCCACAGAATCGAGCACTTTCAATTAAAATACCCCAAGAAGGCAGTTTGCTTTAAAGATGTAACAAAAAACAACCCGATCTTAAAATCTTTTCATATTATCGAAAAACAGAAATGTTCTGTCGGGTAAGGGTGATTTTAATTTACATCTTCAAAGAGTGCATTGAGAGCGAGTCCGCCCCTATGGTATCATGTGGTGTCTTTTGGCTGTCCGTTCCTTCTGTCCATCATTTACCAGATGCTGTTTGTTGTGGTAGAAGATGGCACAGATCGACTCAAGGACAAAGAAGTCAAAAAGCTGTAGTCTGAGAGGAGAGGGCTACCTACAATTAAAACCTTGCTTATTGTTCTCCTGGGAACACCTACGTCAAGCAAGAATCAGACTTTATTTATTAATGCTCATCCTTGATTGTTATCCCTCATGTTAATGCTTTCTGACAGGCTTGGGTGGAAGCTGAATCGTTATATTTGGGCGCTGACCCTGATGAGTAGAGTTCAAGGTCA
>OMNR01091673.1:0-14369 GCA_900303205.1 Mora moro
TACTGTATTCTTGCTTCTAACCAAGACGGAAGAAAGAAAATTCCAGGCTTCAAAGACATTTAAATGCCATGCCTGCTGCCATGTAAATGCATTTATTTTAAATTTGATCTTATTGTATTATTTGTTTATTCTGTTTCATATTTGTTCTTCAATTCACATGTCAAAGTAACTTTGTACTTGAACACATTTAATACAGGTCCCAGGTGTGTTGTGGATAGCATTTAGTCATGTTAGGGATAAATAAGGGATAATACTTTTACAATGTAACGGTTGAATAGACACATGATGCACACATTCACAGGCACATGCACTAACACAAACACCTGGTCTGGATCAGCTGTCTTGTAAATTTGGTGGCCATGGAAACCATTCAGCATCCTTTCTTCTGCCCTGGGAGAAAGAGGTCCCATGAGGATGAGAGGGGATAGGGTGCTGTTTTCTAGAACACATCACTACCAACATAGTCTGTTCACATCCCTTTAAAGGGAACCAAACCCCTTTACCCTGCCTTTAAAATTCTGGGACAGGGCTGCCAGCTGTAAACGCCCCTTCAATTCAGTTTCCATAAGCGTAGGACAGGTGAGTCGCATCAACGCTTAATCAGCAGGTGACCGGATCACCATATGAGCCAATACAAGGTTATGCATGCAGTAGCATGTGTTTAACCTAGAGAGGGAGTCCTCTAATGCAAACCAGTCTACAAGTGGTGTTGGGGTCTCCTTTAAGGCCCATCTTCGGAATAGTCCGATTTGTGTTCATCAAATGACAAAAACTTAATCTAAACTGTATGCAACTGCAATGTGTTTAGACAGAAAGGCTACATCTAAAAACGAATTGATAAGGATGAAAAACAATTGGAAGGAAATGTTACAAAAAGGGCAAAATACACTTTATTGAAATAGTCACAAGTTATTCTACAGCATATAAAAGCAATTACACGTGACAGTGAATATTGGTATACCTATAACACAGTCCCACTTTGGTAATCATCGCTCATTAGTGCAGTGGATGTCCAAGTCTTACACAAAACAACAGGCTTTAAATACAGAGTTGTGATGGGGTTACAGATGCACAAAGGAACAGGTGAATATGAAAGGATTGGGTGTTCTAAGGATTCAAGGCCTCTGAAATCACGGATGAATTCGTTCTTGAAAATATTGTCAGGGAGGAATGTGATAAATCACACAACACGCATACAATTTTCAAGGTTTCAATTTACACACATTTACAATTCAATATCCAGGACTTTGATAGTTTCCACAATTTTCTGGACAACACTGTGGCCCAACAAAGCCATAAACACTCACATACACAAAGTAAACACAAACAAGACATCATGAATTGAGCGTGTATTGACCTTAGCCTTTAGCCTTGGGATTTCAACCAAAGGCTCACAATGGAGGTTACGTGCCAACCAACAGCAATACAGGCTTTTTACTACTTTAAGATAGAAATAAAAAAATAATAAATTAACACTAGGCACTAGGTTTGCTGTAACATTCCTAGTCATTTCTGTGCCCCCACAGCTACCAAATCTGTTTGTTTGCGAGTTAAGCCACCTGTGTGTCTGTGTACATATACATATACACACAGACACAAAGACACAGAGAGAGAGAGAGACAGAGAGAGAAAGAGAAAGAGAAAGGCTGTGGAGCAAACAGTGGTGTAAAAAGTACTAAAAAATGGCAGCGCAAAAGCTGCCATTTTAAAACCCGTAAACAATTCAAGCTGCCACCAAGTGAGCGATGAGAGATTGCTGATAAACTTTTGTATGATTCCACCCACTAAAGAGACGGAAGAATGAAGCTATATAGAACGACACAACAAAAGTTAAAGATGGGCTGGTTTTCCCAGTTGTTAAGTTCAAACTCATCATCTGCTTTTGTCACATTGTATAGTAAATGTACTCTCAGTGTTTGCTGTCGTCCGGTCAGTACCATGTCCTACATGACTGGGGTTTGAAAAGTAAAAATAAATTTCAATGAAGTGTGTGTTAATGTTTTGGAATAACTTTTGTGATTTGTCTTTCCTTCAACACCATCCAAATACAACTTAACCAACTATAAAAATCCTGAGTGGGTATTTTGTCGGGGACAGAACAAGACGATGCATCACTGCGTCTGAAGGCAAAGGCACCAGAGACATGGAGAAGGCTTCAAGGCGTTAAAATTGAACTATTTTAAAAGCCCAAGTGGTTACTAACCACTTGATTACCAGCATCACACATGCATTAAGGCTGGTAGACCTGTTCACCATTGCAGTTAACCAACCCGACCAGCAGGGGGTAGCATAAGAGAGGTCTATGGAAACTTGTGTCTTTGTTGCGCACCTTTTCATTCCTCCTAGCCAAATTTGAAACGTACACGTGTCAGGGTGAGGGGGAACAAACATCTCTCACATACTGAACCGAAACGCCAGAAAAACAAAAAACAAACCAAAAAAAGGCTAGTTAACGTACTGTTGCCATTGAAACTAAAGAAACTAAAAGAATGAGGCAAACAGAGATATGGACAAATTGACAACATTGGTAATGAAGGCATGACAACTGGTTTAAAACCAAAAGGAGTGGCGCAGAAGCGAAATAACCTTTAACAGACACCAAGTAAATACACGCAGCATGAATCAATTTGCTAAAACAAAGACCATCCACACCATGCTCTGAAAGGAGGACTGAAGCCATACATCCAACTATTACATTGCTTCAAATCATGCTATCAATTATCTGGGTCACTAACTTTGAGCACTAAGCATTTAATAATTCAATGTAATTAGTTTTAAAGCATTCTGGAATGAAATATTAATTATTAAATACAATTTTGAAATATGGATGGTTGACTTTACCAGCAAACAGAGCAGCCTCACCACAGATGGCAGTCATGAAGTATCAGCTTTGGTTGTGACACCCTGGTCACTTTCACTGACCATCGATATAGTAGAGAAAACAACTTGTAAAATTGCACAAGAAAAAAAAAGAAAAAACGGACATCTATGAGGCAGGTTAATAAAAATATACAGCAAGAAAGCTTTGCATCGATAGTTCAAAAATAAATTCACTAGAATCAAAAGGACCACTGAAAGTCTACAGCAACAGTCACTGGGACCTGCAGGAACCTGAAGAGAAATTGACAGCATTTGGATTTCTTTAGCTTCCCCCCCTTACATCCAGACCGGCTGGACCATCTTCATGTTACTCATCAAACAACATCCTCCACTGACCCACTAAACCATACAATCTGAAACCTAGGAAGGGAGCTGTGGACCTTTGGACCAAATAAAAATTATAAATTGAAACAAAGTGCAATGTGGTGTGATGATACTTTTTTTTTTTTATATATATATAATTATCTTACAACTTTGTTATTGAAATTAAAACATCCAAGTAGAGATTTATTTTGGTTTATGATATAAAAATGTATAAGGGTAAAAGAAGACTATACTGGTGTACAGTGCTTCCTTCAAATACAGCAGGGTTCTGGATGACCAGGAGTGAGACACAGGAAGTACTTAGGAGTGTGGATGGGAGGCCTCCAGCCATCATTAAGCCTGACTCTACAGGAAACTCTCTTCTGAGGCTAGCTGTACAGGAAACTCTCTTCTGAGGCTAGCTGTACAGGGAACTCTCTTCTGAGGCTAGCTGTACAGGGAACTCTCTTCTGAGGCTAGCTGTACAGGGAACTCTCTTCTGAGGCTAGCTGTACAGGGAACTCTCTTCTGAGGCTAGCTGTACAGGGAACTCTCTTCTGAGGCTAGCTGTACAGGGAACTCTCTTCTGAGGCTAGCTGTACAGGGAACTCTCTTCTGAGGCTAGCTGTACAGGGAACTCTCTTCTGAGGCTAGCTGTACAGGGAACTCTCTTCTGAGGCTAGCTGTACAGGGAACTTCCCCTGTGGGGGAAAGCAGCCATCATGGCTTCTGCTGTTGAGTCACTGGAAAGATATTCACGTTACTAAGTCACTGCTTTTTGAGTCGCATTAGTATAATACCGGTAAGTGGCTTATATTTTTTACACAATAATATAGCGACTTCTCCTTCCAAGAAAGGACATTTTCTTGTTTCAAGGTATGACTTGTCTCTTCAAGTGGATTTTCATTATTACCAAATTCACAGCGATTTGTTTTAATTTAGCTAATTTTCAATGAAAATACAGAATAATATGACTCATTTAGATGTTTCTTCTTGCAGTGTTGGAGTGCATACGTCATACCGGTCAAAACGGTACAACCGCAACATCATCTGAGGGTTATTATACATGCGGTAGCTGGGTGTTAGCACTAACACTAGTCAACGTTGAGGGCTAAAACAGCAAGCTTGAGGAGGGCCCAAGTTGACCATATAGCTTAAAGCTTAGCCTCCATCTTCCTATAATACAGCATTAAGAGACTCAATTGAGGAGTCAGCACACAGTGTTAAAGCAACATAAAGGCCATATAAATAGTTGTGATATAAATATGTGCACACAAAGAACAATAAAGTTACTTAGTATGAATCAAGTCAAAATACTATGGTGGCCTTTTCTTCAAAAGGAAGCCTGTGCTACCTATACACTCCATCCTCATTTTGAAGAGTACAATGTATTCACCACCGAGGGTGACCCCTAGTGTTCATGACAGTAAAGTTGTGGCAACATAACACTGCCAATCTTCAAGTCCTCATCATAAAACAATGTTTACAACAAGAAACAAGACCTTTAAAGAACAGCAAGTTAACATTGGTGCCCAGTGCCTTACAGTCTGTTTTTGAACATCCAGCAATTGTGAGCAATCGTCGTCACATTAAGTCACCACAAAAACGGACTGCATCAAGCAGTCTTGACCATGTTATGTGGAACCAACATGGCTAATGCTAAGGTTGTTACTGGCAGTTCAAATTAGGGTCACTGAGCCAGGCCCAGATCTGGATCATCTCCTGCGGGGTCCGAGGGTGAACAAGCATCAAACTCTTGTAGGCACAGGGGTTGGCCCTATACTTCTCCTCGATGTCGAAAGTCCTGAAGCCTTTGTGCTTCTCAGGGGCCAGACCTAGCTTACGGAGGCACATCCCCGTGTAGACGTCGTCAATGGGATACAGCGCCACGTGCTGCGATACATTGTGCAGACGAGCTGCCAGATCCCCTGAGTAGAGGTAACCCCCGCCCCCAGCATACGGCGGGTACATTCCAACATACATGCTTTCTGGGATAAAATACTTGACCTTCTTGTCCCGGTGGGGCCCGGCATTGGTGATCACATCCCCCACAAACAGGTCTACGGCTTTGGGACCAGAGAGGCCGCTGAGGAAGTGAAGTATGCTGTACGTGTTTACAAAGACATCGTCATCGCCCTTGAAGATATACTGTGCCCCAGGGCAGTGAGTCTGTATCCAGCCCAGGAACAGCACCTCTTTGACGGTCAGGTTGAAAAAAGAGTCACGGTAGTCCCACTGAACAATGTCGTGGTGGCGTGTGCTCTCGTAGAGCAACATGTCTGACAGATCCGGGTGGTGGTCGACCTCGGATGTGTTGCCCAGCAGAAAGACCGTCTTCACGGTCCGATTGGCCAGGACTCCGGCCCGTCCCCAGGACTCGCGGATGGCCTGGCGGCGGTCAAAATGTGGCGCTAACGATTTGATGGCCAGAAGCAGGAATGGGGGATCCGTGCAGAGATTAGGTTGGTCCACCAACAGGGGATAGGAGCGGCAGCGCATATAGACCAGGAAGTCCTTGAAGCGGCCAGGTAGGGAGTTGTAGTCTTTCACCCGTGTGGTGACCTTGAGATCGGGATGGCAGGGGTCAGAGGTCAAAACTGTGTTGTTCAGCCAATCGGGCAGGTCTTCAGTGCTACAGTTAGCGGTCAGGATGGGGTTGTTCTGGACGTCCAGAACCTGCTGCTGGAGGTTCCAGTAAGCCTTGTTTGGGACTATCTTGGACCAGAAGGGTTTTGTGGGAATGTGGACTTTGTGGGGATCACCCTTGTCCTGGCCATTGTGCCTGGAGACCAGGATGAAGATGAAGAGGTTCACCATTACCACCGTCACCAGAACCTTCATCCTCCTCCACAACAGTGCCATGGCCACGTCCTGATAAGGAGGTAAAGAAATAGAGAGAGATAGGGGGAGATGGAGAGAGATAGGGGGAGATGGAGAGAGATAGGGGAGATGGAGAGGGAGACAGAGGAGAGGAGAAGACGGAGAAAAGAGGACAAAACATGGATGAGTGGCAGAACATAATTCCCATCTTTCCCTTATTTCTTCCAACTATTACATCTGTTATGTCTACACTATTACACAAACGTGTTTGCGTATACTGTATACATTATTACCCTTACATGGACAGGGTATGGTGATCAAACATGCTGGGAGATCCTTTAACTGAGAGTGTAATTCTTCAAGCTAACAGAAATAATTCATCATTGGGTAGGAGATTAAATGCCTACAAATTAAAATATGGTAAAAATATAAATAAAAGCTAAAAAAGGTATATTTTATAAAATGTGGACACATGCTCGTACAATGTATCAAAACAAAAAAAACCTGTCTGCGTGTGCTTTTGTGTGGGTGTGTAAGTATGGGAGAAAGCCCCATATGGAAGTTTGGGTTTAGGTCAAAGCATACAATACAATAACATCTTTTACATCACTTTTTTGTCCTTTGAGTAGTATTGCTTAATGGGCATAAAGCATGTCGTTTAGTATGCTGTGTCCCAATTACCAACTAAATTGTTCATTCAAGATTCTTATGATTCTTTTATGGTGTCATTCAGACACCATAAAACCCAAACAAGCCCTATTACAACACTATCGGGTGGCAGCACAGGCCACAGGACAATACGATATTAGAAAACTTCCCTTACCCCAAAAGCAACATCTCCCAAAACACAAATGACATATAGCCTAATAATTTACCGACCTAATTCCATGAAAGGATGAATGAACGAAGTCTATCACGGTTAAGGTACTACATAAACATCACCAGAAAGGGTGAGAAAGATGGAGGCAGAGAGAAAGACATTTGGACAGAAAAAGAGGGAGAGAGACAGACTAAGCGGGAGTGAACAATATAGTTTTTCACCAGGTGTCTTTTGCAGCCTCAGGTTTCTCTTTTGGCAGGCTTGCGTGCAGGCTGATAACACATGCCCCTCTCATTTTAGGTGTAGTTCCCTCCACTTTATTCCCTCATTTTCCATTCTCTTACCCAATGTTTCCATATTTAGCCTTTTCTTTACTTACATTTGTAATGTCTGTCTTGCTTCCAAAAAAAATATCATATTCACTCTCATGCGTGCCGGGTGTTTTTCCATGCTACAGTTTCCACTTTCTTGCTAGGTTGTCTCACCTAACCTAATTTGACTTATTTCACTCTCACTCAATCCATTACCTTTTCCCAATTTAAATTAACCTCAAGTCCTTAGCTCTAACCTTGTTTTCCATTTAGCTTGCTAATGGCATAAGGCACAGGCACATTTAGTTCTGACCGTGGACACTCAGACCTCACCGAAAATGTAATAGTACCCCTGTGGGCCTTGTCCAGGCTTTTTGACCATCATTCCCATATTTATACACTTTTAATCTTCAGGATTGGGTTAAGAACCAGCAGACAGAAAATACCTCATCCTCATATCACAAAACATGATCTATATCATGTTTAGAGCATGGGAATAGCTGTCACATGATCGATATCATGTTTAGAGCATGGGAATAGCTCTGTCACATGATCGATATCATGTTTAGAGCATGGGAATAGCTCTGTCACATGATCGATATCATGTTTAGAGCATGGGAATAGCTCTGTCACATGATCGATATCATGTTTAGAGCATGGGAATAGCTCTGTCACATGATCGATATCATGTTTAGAGCATGGGAATAGCTCTGTCACATGATCGATATCATGTTTAGAGCATGGGAATATCTCTGTCACATGATCGATATCATGTTTAGAGCATGGGAATAGCTAAATCTACTCACATTAGAAAAGCTTGTTCTGTTGTTCTGCTTGTTCTGTTGTAAACAGAAGCATTTGATTAAATAACCTTGACTCTACTTGTAGATCTAGACAACAATTCAATATTATCACTTTATTATCTATTAATATTAAGAATGAAAAACATATCACAAATACATAGTTATATTTGAAGTTTGGGCTCATTAAAATATTAACAAACTCAAAACTATTATTTGCATACTATTATTGTTTTTAAGGTAAATTCTATTTACCATTGTTCGACTGCTTTATTAGCTCATTGTTCTTCTGAAATGTTCTGTGAACTGTGTGCTGCAAATTCAGAATTAAAAGTCATATACAAATAAAGTTATTTTATATTATGGTCAAAATGAGGAACCAGAAGGCTCTCAGACCAAAGATACACCAACATATTACATGTTATAATAATGACAGCCTGGGGGAGTCACTCTGAATAAAAGCTCCTTCTAAAACAACTGTAATGCTTAAATGTAGGACCGGCCATGGGGCTATTGTGCTTTGTGTCCCTGCATACACATTCTCTTGTGACCGGACTCCTCTCGGCCTTACTCCATTGTCCAAACATCAATCCACGGTTTGTCTTGGACTTCCTGTTCATCAACCAACACCCCCACCCTCCTAAACAAATCCACATATCGACCTACCAACCCTCTTTTCACAATTATTAACCAACTAGTGACCACCAGTCAAAAGCCAAATGAGAGAGAGTAAATTAGATATGTTCAACATTTGTCGCCGTTTATCAGGAAAAGGAAAGTATGTGCCTTCATATTGTAGGACATAAAAGGTTTGACCAGAATGTCCTATTTAAAGCCCAAGATACTAGCTTACAGCACAACAGTGCAATATTCATTCAGAGTTAAATATTGACACATCTGGAGGAAAATATAAATTAATTAATGTATCAAAATAAACTAACTAGTGGTATGTCATTAAATACACATTCTGAAGCGTTATCCAATACGTTGTTATTGTAACCAGAAATTCTTATGGAAAACGGTTGAGTCAGTGTTGAGTGGAGGTTAGGGTTAGGGTTAGTTTATCCTGAAACATCCTCTCATGACATTTTCTTCTCTCCCCTTCTTCCCGTTTCTCTGTTTAGGAATCAGGTTACCGTTCTGCTGCATCTTAGCAACACCCATCTCTGCCCACACAGCCTCCAGTGTAGTTTATTTCTCTTCCTCTCATTTGCTACTCATTTAATAACTCTCTCCCCCGCTCTCATCATAGTCATACTCGATCTCAATCCTAATCCAACATGGTTATCCTCCTATAATTCCTGATGATCCTGATCATTAAAACAACATCATTCTAAAACATACCATTCTGCATGGATGGGATGAGCACATAAGCATACAATTATACCTTCCACTCTTGTTGCAAACAAACACGGAGGATTCTGGGAAATGAGATGGTGGGAGCAGTGGGAGACGCAGGGCAAGTAAGCAGAACAACATGTTGACATGCCTACTGCTCTCAAACTACTAATTAGCGATCAAGGGGTCTACTCTAAATACATGGCCGGATAACTGACGTGCGTGGAAGAGTGTCTCTCACACCGTGAAAGACTCGAACTGTAAGCGCTTGCCATGCTATAACCAATTTCCTTCCATCGTTTGGTCAAGCTGTACGCTTCACCGTTGCAAAAATAGCTCTATTTGCACAAGATCTCTGTTAGAGGTGAAGCCAAGGACATGCACTCAAGTCAAGTCAGGTGTATTTGTATAGCCTGATTATCACAATGGCTCTCTCGGGAGGCAAGGAAAAACTTTTAAAAAGGAAGAAGCCTTCAGCTTGCTACCCACTAGGAGACTTTTAAAGTCGGGGGCGACTTCGGCAGGGGTACACACATGAAGACTCTCCGATTATCCGCGCCTTCCCAGGGAAACTCAAAACCCAATCTCGCGAGAACACGGCAACTCACGTACTCACGCTAATGGTTTCTCAGAGGTGTGGCAGACTGGTCCATACACTTGTCACAGCCCATCATACTACCAGCATTCCTCCGAACCCGAGTCTTCAAGACACAAAGTCCATTTATTTTAACACCACTCTCTGGTTTCCCTACCCCATCGTTTGTAGAACTTGTAGAAACTGTGAGAATAATCCCCTCTTCTACCGATGGCTATGAGTGGGTTTTTTTGGGACGTGTTTCCTTGCCCTTTTGGGGGTGTTCATGGGGTGTCAAATAATGGCAAAATAACATTTCCTGCGAAAATATCCCACTAGGCTAATCTACATCCACCATCTCTACTCACTATAGCATCCAAACAGGTGTTGTAAAGCGGATTATAATAAGTATACACAGCTCTTCCTGTCTTCTAATAAGCGCTGGGTTGTCCCCGCGGTAGATTTAGAGGATCAGAGGTAAAGCCTTTATATCTTAACCCAAGGTCCTTGACTTTTGCCTTTATAATCTGGTAAAAGCACCAGGCTCCAGCAGTGGATACATGATATCATACAGAAGAAAAACATTGCATGTGATATTATAGGTCATGTTTCCACCTGAATGTACAGTAGGAATCAATTGTAGTTTTAACAGTGCCCTTAAGCCACCAATTGAAATGACCATGGTATGGCAGACCTACCCACCGTGAGGGGGGCTTTCATCTAGTTAAAGACTAACCCAACACAAGCCAATCAGCAATAGCAATTCCAGTAACCCGATCCTTATCAAACATGGCATTGTCCCCAAGGTTTCACTGTTTGAGGTACTCAGTATACGTTCTGACAGTTGCATTCAAGTTTGAAAACAAATCAATACGACAGATGAAGTCAGCCTATCACGCCCAGTGATCCTTTGCTCAATAAAAAAATAAACTGTATGGACTTAGTCTCATAAAACATAGCTTATAAAACAATAAATTGACAATGACTAGATAGTGTTAATGTCCTTTTGCTCAGAGTGTGTTGTCCCTGACACACGTGTCTGCCACTACCTCCTGTAGTCACAGCGTTGATGAAGCAGTTTGCATCCAATCTACAACTTCATTGTGTCTCCCTGTGTGTTATTGTGTCTGCATGTGCGGTTTACCAGGACGAATAGGGTAAGAGTGAGCATGTGTGTTGAAAGTGGGTCTTCTATAACACTCTTTCTATGTATGTATGTACAGTATGTGTGTGTGTGTGAGTGAGATCTTACTTCTGACTGAGTGACCAGGCCTCCTTAGCTTGTCTTGTTGAGGTGTGCAGTGCTACCTCTCTTACCCCATGCTGAGCTCCACCCCCATTGGGGAAAGCAGCCAATGAGAATCAAGGATGGGCAACAAGGGTTGGGGTAAGACTGAATGGATCCTAGAGAGAGAGAGAGAGAGAGAGAGAATATGAGTACTGAGGTTAGCAGTATTACATTAAAACATTCAGTATTTTCTATTCAGTATTCTACGTATTAATTGAAAACAACTACCACAGTCGACACAATGAAACACCTTTATTGGTGGACCTGTATTTCAGGACCTTCGTCAGACTGGCCATCATACTCCGACATAATGGTGTTAAGTAGTCCAATTCAATTCAGTACTCTTCCATATATAAGACTTTAATATTACAACCTCCCTGCCAAGGTCCAGCCATGCCTGCCATTTAGCTCTACATTTTTGTCAATGCAGCTCTTTTGGAAGACTTCAGGAGCCATAGTTACCGTCCACTACACATACAGGTAGTATGCTTTGTACATAGTAGTAGTAGCATGCTCGATTGGTGTGCGTGTAACTCGGCAACAATCACAGGCCACGCCCACAAGGTGAAGGAGAGTATGGGACAGGATAGTGTAGTGGTTAGGGTGTTTGCCTTTCAAACCGTACCGATTCAAGTCACAATTGGCACTTTTGCGTACACATGTACTGGCTTGGCTCGGCTCGGTTTGACTCGGCACGTCTGCATCTCCATTAGAACAGGGCTACCCGCTCAAAGGTGTGTCTTTAACTGATGACGCACTTGTCTTGAGTGGATGACATTTAAAAGCAGCGGCCTCATTAGCGCTATTTACTATTGCACTGTGCAACAGTTGTTGGTAATTATCATTAGGGATGTACACCAAAATAGATATACCAAAAGATATACCAAATCGAATACGCGGTCCAAATCTCAACGAGTACTCATTTTGTAGGCGTTTAAAAAAATAAAATCTAACTATCCCGATAGTTTCCACCAATTTGATTGCCGATTGCTGTAATTCGGAGCGTGAATATCTGTTGAATATCCAATATCTGAATATCCAATATCTGAATATCCAATATCGGCACGGCCAAAAGTGCCAATGGAAAAGTGCCAAATGTCTGCAGCCTACATCCTTGAAGCCCACCTACACCTTTAAAGACCTGTATCTTCAGGAGACACACCCTTAGCCTACGAGATTTGCATTGTATTTCAGTTGGCAAACACATGATCCCTTCTGTCGCCCTTGCTTGCCGTTTTGTTCTGCATTTTTTTTATTTGAGGTTTTTCTTCCAAATTCAAGCAAGTTGGTTCATGCATTGCACCATCAAGATCATCATTTCAGGGAAATGAGGAACCTTTCTCTCCATCTCTGTTTTGGTTTCCTTGAGGTGAGCACAAGCAGGCTAGCTCTCCAACTTAAAAGGTGCAGTAGGCAAGATTTGAGACTTGTAAAGGGAGCTGAAGAGAGCAAGGTTTTAAAAATAAGCAAGGCAAAAAAAACATCAGAACAGAACGGAAGAATAAGAACATGACAATAACAAGTCACGAGGAGAATACATATGGAGCAATATCCGAAACATGTAACGGAATCTACGTAATCCAAGTCCCTCCCTCTCTCTTGCCTCTAAACCCTGTACATTAAAGTCCAACCTCTCGCCTCTAAACCCATGTACCTTAAAGTCCCTCCCTCTCTCTCGCCTCTAAACCCATGTACCTTAAAGTCCAACCTCTCTCTCTCGCCTCTAAACCCATGTACCTTAAAGTCCAACCTCTCTCGCCTCTAAACCCATGTACCTTAAAGACCCTCCCTCCCTCTCGCCTCTAAACCCTGTACCTTAAAGTCCCTCCCTCTCTCTCGCCTCTAAACCCATGTACCTTAAAGTCCCTCCCTCTCTCTCGCCTCTAAACCCATGTACCTTACAGTCCAACCTCTCTCGCCTCTAAACCCTGTACCTTAAAGTCCAACCTCTCGCCCGCCTCTAAACCCACGTACCTTAAAGTCCAACCTCTCTCCCGCCTCTAAACCCATGTACCTTAAAGTCCAACCTCTCTCTCGCCTCTAAACCCATGTACCTTAAAGTCCCTCCCTCTCTCTCGCCTCTAAACCCATGTACCTTACAGTCCAACCTCTCTCCCGCCTCTAAACCCATGTACCTTAAAGTCCAACCTCTCTCTCGCCTCTAAACCCATGTACCTTAAAGTCCCTCCCTCTCTCTCGCCTCTAAACCCATGTACCTTAAAATCCAACCGCTCTCTCGCCTCTAAACCCATGTACCTTAAAGTCCCTCCCTCTCTCTCGCCTCTAAACCCATGTACCTTAAAGTCCAACCTCTCTCTCTCGCCTCTAACCCCATGTACCCTAAAGTCCAACCTCTCTCCCGCCATAAATGCCCATGTGGAGCATCCCAATCCGGGCGTTCCCGTCTTGAGATGAGAACGCCTGGGAACAAGGTTAGTCGGATTCGGACATATACAATTTTCAATTGCTGTACTGCTAAAGCATACTTAATGAGCACTGGAACACTTATACAAACCTGCAGGGACAGCACAATCTCAATGCGACACAGGTTATTCAAAGTGCTGATTGTGAACATGAAATGAATGCCAGCTGCTGTCAATTGTCATATAAACTATAACAAGTGTCATCCCTTGGTACCGATATGATCGGAAATGACAATTGGTTTGATTTGCGTTATTTATGTAATTGTTTGTCGATTGTTGAAGAACACTATTCCCCAACTTGCTTTCTCAAAGGAAATCCACACCAGGGATTCAAACTACCCATGCTGCTGCTAGATCACATATCATTACAAGCTGAAGTCTGTGAACAGGCAGGAGAGAGGCCAGTGCCCATCTGGCAGGAGTGAGGCCACACTGTCTATCTGGCAGTCATAGACCACATCCCTGTCTGACCTGGGCATTTCAAAAGCAGATTCATAATTCATAACAAACATTTTGTGGACCAAGTATTCAAAAAAACTTTTGATTTGAAGATGGTTGGCCATGATGCATACATCAGACAACATGAAATGTCATTCTGGCTACTACACATTTTGCCCTGTCCTACTACAAAAATAAACTCAATTTCCCTCCCATGCAGGGAGGAAGTACCCATCTAATTTAAAACATAGTATGGACATGAGAATTGCTCATTCAGAATGGGGGTTTTCCTCAAAACAGTTAACTGGGAGAAGTTAATCATTAATGTGCTGGGGTCGCTGTGTTAACAGATAGGTAGAGGGTTAACGTACAAG
>OMNR01091676.1:0-15872 GCA_900303205.1 Mora moro
GGGGAAGGCGCATTTTTAATACATATATGATTAGTTTATACCACAACCAATACATTTGGTGCTGGTTTGAACCAGCTTATGAACCATAAGCTTGAACCCTAACTCTGTAATAAAGCCCCGCACGGCGGGCAACACTACATTTCCCAGAAAGCTTTGGGGTTACATTTTTTTTTGTCGGGAAACAGATTTGTGGGTATTGAAGGAAAACGCGGTCAGATTTCCCCCCCACATGTTATGTAGGTGTCGCCCAAGGAAACTACATTTCCCTGAAGCATCCGGCCGTCGTACCGTGTGACTGCCTTGGCCTCATCCTCGGCCGAAGTGGAGATCGGCTTCCAGCGTCGGCGACTGCAGATAAACGGACGATATAGTGAGGAGGCTGTGTCCACAGACGCCAAGAGGACACATGGTTTCTGACTGACTTTCTGACTTAGCCTCGCGTTTGGATCCAGGTGAATATATCCAGGGCATGTTTCATTCACCCTCCGGACGTCTCTCGTGGGTTAAAAAAATAATAATAATCCCCACCGTGTCTTAACGGCTGCCTACACACTCTGCACACGTTTCCATGCACATCTTTTTTTTTTTATTATAATACAACGATTTGTGTTTAGCTGGTGTTTAATGCGTTTCATTGCTGCCCAAGACTTGGGTGGTGGGGGGGTAGCATCCCCGTCCTGGTCCACCAGGCATGGCGCAGGAGGACACCGCGTCCAGCCTGGAGGAGAGGTTTGATGCCGCAGTTCGAGTTATACGGAGTTTGCCCGAGGATGGTAAGTGGCTCTTCTGTCCCATTCTAGTATATTATATTATTGTATTCTGTTAGACATGCAGGCTACTACAACAACAACAACAACAGCGCCATGGTGTTATGTGTTTGACTTTGTGACAGTCTGACATTTGTCAGTGTGACATGTGCTGACCTACATGTAGAAGTGTGTTATCTCATGGCCGGGACTCTTAATTGCCAGTGATGTGTGGCTTAATGGGTGGACCATTGTAATATTTGGAAACATACTGTATCATCGTCTAAGTCAAATACAGGGCTAAAATTATGTTTCATTAGGACAGAGTATCCCCCAACCATGTCAAACATGTAAAGTGTCAACAAAGCAACATTATTTAAAATATTTTAAATCACATATAATAGCGCACATTATACAACACATTATTATGATTATGATTAGAATTATTATTGTTATTATTGTTATTATTGTTATTATTATTATTATTATTATTATTATTACTATTAATAGTTTAATATACAAACATATAAGACGTTACTTTATTAATCTCAGATGGGAAATTCAGGTATAACTAATAACTAATGGTGATGCTGCTGCTGATGAAGATGATAAATGCAACTGCTCTCCTTCCTCAGGGCCATACCAGCCCTCTGACAACATGATGCTGATGTTCTATAGCTACTACAAGCAGGCCACGCTGGGCCCCTGCAACATCCCCAGGCCCGTCGGCTTCTGGGACAGTCGTGGGAAAGCTAAGTGGTAAGCACACTTTAAGCTAACGAATAGTTTGCTCCGTTATATGTGTGAGTTATGTACTAGGCTGCTAGCTAAGTTTTCTTAGTTCGCTAAGTTAGACACAAAACTGACTGGGAGCTAAGATAAGAGAAGATGGTGCTCTAATAATCCCATGGGAAATGTGGGGGTCATAGCAGAAAGTGCAGGACGGTAAATTAAGTAAATTAAGAGTTGTTGTTTTAGTAGCATGTTTCGAAAATTGTAATTATATGAGTAGAGAGAAGACTAAAGCAAAAAAAAGATTACAATTGTATATGTTTGTTTTTGTTTTCTGTGTTTGTTGTTGATTGTTGCATTTATCATATTATTTCCTACACAAGAGGCAGGAGCGATTGTAATAGATGGTAATAGCCGATCTCCATCAATTATTTATCCCTTCTTGTGCATAAAGTAGCCAGGGGTCTGCAGTAGTGTTAGTAATGGCTTTCTATGTGATATTAATGACCAGATCTTTATTCCCCGAGGCCAGAAACAAACATATAATAATTCAGTATGTGAGACAGTGTGTGAGAAGTCAATAATGGTCTGATAGAAAATCATGCTGTATAAGCTATATACAGCATAATACCTACTCTTATTACCTACTGCTGTCATTTAATCACCATTCATCAAACAATCATTTAGTTTAATATCTAGGACAATTTTTAGGAGACTTCTATGTTGTTTTGGAACTTTTTCGCTTTTATCCAGTGTGACTCATAGTGAATTCAGAATCTTGCAGGGGGTTAGGCATTTTGCTCAAGGGCGCTTACAGGTTAGGCTGTGGACTGGATTGTGTTTCACAACTGCAGACTTCTACTCATTTGTTTGGGTTTCACTCACTCTGCTCATGTTGCCCCTGTGTTTATGTGAATACTTGGTTCTTGGCAGGGACGCCTGGAGCTCTTTAGGAAATATGACGAAGGAGGAAGCCATGATGAATTATGTTGAGGACATTCAACTGGTATGCCATTTCAGTATTAACTCTGACACACTGTCGTTAAGGTTTAAAGAAAATGGCTTCTCCTGTTCACTGCCTAACTTTAATGTATTTGGAATTGAAGAGAGACATCCTGATCGATTTAGGATTCAATGTTTAATGCTCTTTCTATTCAGTGAATAGTCATCTTCTTCCTACAAATTAGAGAAGGAGATATGCTCTGATTGTGTGAATGGAGAGTGCCAAAAGAAATAGGTTAAATTAGTATTAGTATCAATTACAATTAATTCTAGTTCAAGAAGGTGGGCAAACTAAACAAATAAACATGTTTACTAAGAAGTTATATTGTGTAAATAATTGTTTTTATTTGATCACTTTAGACAATTACACTCTCAACTAAACTCGATAAGTAAAATCAAAATGCACCTTTCTTTCCCCCTACAACAAATAGTCACATGTTGTTGTGCTCTCAGATTCTGGAGACCATCCCCCACTCGGAGGAGGTGTCGGAGCTGGTGGAGAAGCTGGGGAACTTCTACGCCGAGGTCAATGGAGCCGGACATGAGGAGGAGCAAAACGAGGTGGACAAGAGAGCCTTCACACGACCTTTCGCAGGTTGTACAGGTGAGGATGATGATGGTGATGATGATGATGATAAACAGAAAGTTTGAGCCCTTTTAACATAAGCAAGCATAGTGGCTATTTTTAATCTATTTAATGTTTTTTTCTACTTTTTGTTTTGTTTTGCATTGAGCGTTGACAAAAATGTACAAATGTACAAATGCAGATGATTCTCGCACACCTGCCGTGCGTCAAGGTTGAATTACAGCAGAGAGGGATGGTCAGGTCTCAATTCATTCATTCATCTTGCATGTCTTCTCTCCCCCACCAGATGAGGTCAGAAAACCAAAACCAGTGATGGAAGGCAAGTCTTCGCTGGTTAGCGATAGCATGTTGACGCAGCGTCTTCACACCTCACCCCTCCACCCCTCCTTTTTTTGTGTGCTCGGCCTCGATGTTAATTTCAGACTAGCCTTTTTACCCTTAAAGGAGCCCTTGAGGATTCAAGCAGAATAATGAAAATGTCCTGTGTGGTCTGTGATGTGTAGTGTTCTTCATTAGCTCTACAGTGTGCTGCCTGTCTTCGCTATGCTATGCCTGCTGCTTCATCCTTCATCACTTTCAAATGTGGCTGATAGTGAATCCCTTGGTTGTAGGTGGTAGGCTACGTGCTGTGTTGTACTGGTGTCGTAGAGGTAAAAGTGTTGTTATTTTCATTCCAGCAGTAGATACGTAGGTAATCACTAGTAATCAAATCCCCAATTCAGGCTTCGGGGATTTGTGGGAGGATATACAGAACCTAGGAAACGACCGAGAAACGACCAATGATCTCAGCCTGGCCATCTGTGATGAGGATAAACACACCGACAGAGAGAATATGGCCGCCAGCAGCATAGAGAGTAGCAGCCAAGTGTTCAGCAACAAGGAAAGTAGTGGTTCAGAAATCAGTGAGGTGGAGGAGAACTCCGATGGAGACAATACAGAGGACGAAGAAGAGGAGGAGGAGGAAGAGGTGGACGAGGAGGAAGCTAAAGGTACCCCTTGGTAGTTTTAGGGTAGGTTTTTGTGGCTGATTTGTGTCATGAGGATTTAAAAAAAAAAAACACACACACACACACACACACACCCTTACATCCCTACTTGGTTTGCTGGGGGGGAGTCTGCGATTCAAACTGTGGGTCTGACATAACGTGCATAGTGCATAGTACTAATCACTCTGAGGGTTTATGAGGCAACGCTGAGAAAGAAAATTTTAACTAGTGCCAGATTCTTTTGTGCTACAGAAATGACAAGTGGCTGCGTGGCTTCTGTGCTCCATCCATCAAATCAAAAGAACATTACGAAAACATTTGAAGTAAAATTAAATCAGTGTGATTGTCTTCATCCAATTCTCTCTCTTTTGTTTGTTCCTCATGATTTGCATTGGGGGGGGCCCAGAGAGGAGGAGGAGCCCCTACCCCAGGCTACAGGTGTGGGAGGAGGGCAGGTGGTCGGTGAGCAGCATGGAGGCCAGCGTGTCCTCCGTCACCAACGGGATCCACAGCTCCCTGAACAGCCAGCTGGAGGACGAGGAGCTGGCCTCCCTGGAGCCACGTGCACGGAGAAGCTCCCACGAGCACGTCAACAGTCATAAGAGCGGTGAGACACTTGCCCTGCCGTTTAGGTCCTCTGACCACATGGACCATACCATGTGTGAGTAACACAATTCACCATGTGTGAATTGTGTTGCACTCATGGAAAGATACTGACAAAAGTATTTCATTTTTGTATGATGTACATACTGTGTATGTGTACGTCTTTCCCTTGCATGCTCACAGATAACAGTGGTGTCATTCCTGAGAAAAGCCACCGGACAACAGACTCGGATAATGAAGAATTCTGCGATTCAATGGAACACCTGGCTATGGAAGAGGTAGGTTGATAGTGATAGTGTATGTGTTAGTAGTTAGTACTTATAATTCTTAGAATGACTTTGTTTTATCATCTTTGTTTTGTGTATTGTTTTCCATCAAGGTGTCAGGAATATCTAAATTCCAGTCGTCTGGATCCAGAAAATCCTCAGCGAGGCGAAGGGACTTTGTTGAAGAGGCATTAACAACTTTAAAAGCACGGGAGGATGTCGCACACCTCGGACAACCCCTTCTTGAATATGAGTTTGGTACGGTCCGAACCCAGAGCTCCTTGTCAAGGAGAGGGAGAGGTAAGACTCCAATGGTGGACGAATGAATCGGTGATCTGCATCAAGCTGCGTTATTTTGTGTCTGTCCGAAAAGACATACAACTTGTTTTCATAGATGTTTTTTTCCTGCAATAGACCCTTTTCACAGAGGCAAACAGAGACAAACAGAGGTATATCATTAGTGTTATGACTAGTGACACCTGTGTTTGTCCTTGTTTTTGTGAAAAATGGCAAATTGAACTGAACGTGCCAATTTGCCTCCATTTCACTCAGCCTCATAGACTTTTGTATAGTAAATTAACTATTATGTTATATATTCAAACAAGAGAGGGTAAAATATATATTTCCTTACTAACCACTCCCCTTTTTGAGCTGTCACATACTCAAATGTGTGTCACCTGTTTCAGGGTCCCTGTCCCCCAGGACTTCATGTGGCTCTCACCTGTGTGTCAACATGGACGCCGCTTGTCGCTGTGTTTCTGCACGAGGACATTCCGGAAGCGTTGCCATGGGTGACGTCAACGAGCAGATAGCTACTGTGTTGCTTAGGTTACAAGAGGACATGGCTAACGTGCTGCACAGGCTACACACCCTGGAGGTTCTGACCATCTCACAGGTGAACAGTGACAGTTATCAACCGAACAAATAACAATCTGCTTATTTTACATTATTTTGTCAAATGAAAACAAATGTTGTAACATTGCTTCCACCGTATCAATCCCTTCAAGCAACTGTTGGTTTAAATCGTGAAATGAGCAACAGTATTTTCAATAGTAGTTTCAATCGGTTTTCTTCTTCTCGCTTCTAGTCAAGATCCCCATCGCCAAGGCAGGAGGAAGTCTCATCCCTGACACGCAAGTTCATTCAAGTAAATGTCCACTGTCCAGAATTTGTTCTCAATACAATTCCAAGATTTTTTATTTCTAATAATATTCCTTTAGATTTCCATTCCTACATTAAAAAATTTAATAAATCCAACTTCCTGTTTTGCAGTTCCGGAAATATCTGTGGTGGCCTTTCCCCTTCACTCCAATCACAGCAGTATTGATGACTTTTTGGCCTCTAGTTGCCCATTGGCTAGTTCAGCTATACTTACAGCGGAGAAGAAGGTGGGCACAAGTTCTAGTCAAATACTGTATATTTGTCAAGACAAATATACAAAAATATCAGTGATATTGGTATATTTATACGTACTAACTGTGTATTTCAACTGCTGTTTCTTTGTAGGAAAATAAGCTGAATAGGCCTTTGAAATGTTTTGACAACAGTACAGGAGTGCTTGTCCTTCCCACACCAGGGGAGATGCTACATGTTTGTTGGAAGGATGCCATCGCCCTCGGAAAGTGGTGAAGAACAGCCATGTTGAAGCAAAAAAATAATAATCTGAAAAGGGAAATATACATTGTATACCAACCACCAAAATACATTGTGTTTTACATCATGTAGCACCTTGGGTTGGATGTGACTTCTTGAAGTGATGTTTCAGAAGTGATACATTAATGGTTAAGTAAATACAGTCACCTACTTGGAACTGGTTTAGGTACTTTATTACAATAGATTTAGAAAATGTTTTTTGTAATATTAAACCAATAGAGCCTACTACATTCAATATGTAAAAAAATAACAAGTGGATAATATTTCAAAACAAACGGGGTAATGCCGGAGCAAATTCTGTTTAGTTATAGTCCATGGACTGAAGATAATTCTTAGCATGCAGGTGCTTCAATCCGTAGTTCATAAATCCATATTTCTACTTAGTCTGTTGTAGACTTTAAGAACAGTGTTATATCATTGTGCAAATATAATATAATATAATATATATTATTGTTATTATATTATAAAAGTATTGTATTTTTTATTTCTTTTAAATTAAATAAAGACATTGAAGACAACGTTTTTTTCATTGATTACCATACCAGATTGTTAGGAACCTACATGTATGCATATATGGTAATTGTTTATTTGTTGTTGTCAATAATTAATAATAGTTGATCAAATAATTGCCATTATTTTTGCTTTGGCGAGAGCAACACTTCAGACGTCACACAGGCCGTATCCGGTTTATGTAGCGTTCCATCGGAATCACTTCCGCTCTAAACTGTCTGAAGAAAAATACAGCGATAAAGTGTGGAAACGCCGAAGTGTGAACATAGAGACGTGCATGTACAAACCTCAACGGCAGTCTAGTGCCACTGAAACTTGAACAATGTTTTCTCTTTCGATGACAGTTCAGCCACAGGTAAACTTATTGCGGTGTTTTGTTTGTGTTGTAGTAGGGGTCAGAGGAGCTAGCCCTATGGCATTAGCTTATGTTTTGCTAGCCGTGGATAATTCATCGTTATTCCACATTAGGGCACTGTTATGTGGTGTTTTCATTCAACTAAATGTTAATAGTAATCGGCGGCGGTGTTATTGTCATTCTTTTACACAATATATTGGACGAGATACATATTCACCAAACTGATGCTAGCTTTAACTTCAGGCTAACGTTTCGAACCCTTATATTTACGTCAGTAGACTTAACTATTTATAAGTGTCAGACGTGTCCCACCGGGAAGTGTTTAATTTTCAAAGCTTACGTTGATTATGTACGATTTCCACCAGTACACAAGTGTGCGTAACGTGTTAACATTTAGTCTTGAGGCAAAACAAAAGTACAAGGAAAGCATGGGATGTGTCTACACGCCGGCGAGCTGCTTGGGTCGCTTGTGTCGTTTACGTTGTGTGTCACATTGTCAAACTTTAATCGCATACGTAATGGCGACATGATTGCAGGTTACTGTCCCCTTGAGCCATCTGATCAACGTACTCCACTCACTGAAGAGCTCGGTGGGAAGCTACAGCGCGGCGTCCGTCAAACCGAGCCAACACAAGGAGCATGCGCCACAGTCAGACTCCCACTCTACTGAGGTACTGTCTCCTATAGTTTGATTACTGTATCCCCGTTTATGATTGTGCATCTACTGTCGCATGCCTCTAACGATCAACAATAATGTCCAGTGGTTAAAACGTTGTTGTGAAGCACTCACAGAATTCTTGTAGTTTCTCCAATTTTGATTCTATGCGTTGATTGTCCTGAGCCTCACCTGTCACCTCTCACAAGTGAATTGGATAAAAGATTGCAAAATGACTCAAATGGAAATGTGCTATATACCTTGCACATCGAGTTGGCACCGTGTCCTTTATTAGCCATGACTAATATTTACACATTGTGTGTGAGAGCAGCCCGTGTGGAGCCTGCGGGAGTTTGGCCTCTCGGACCTTGGAGACCGACAGCTGGATGACCTTGTAAACGATGTGTTACCTCGCCTCACTGAACACGCAGCGTCCACCCCACCCACCGGCCCGGCAGCTTGGAGGACGTCCCACCTCTCCACACACTCGTTCTACTCCAACAAGCACGGTGAGACTCCACATCCACGCACTGCACAACACCAAGTATTGGTAGCAGGGTTATATTGTGGTTTGGTAATCTACCAAAATAGAAACATAGTCACTTGATAGACAATGTAACAGATCTAAAACTCACTTTATTTTAACACTGACGTGGCTTTTTATCATTTTGATAATTTTGTCTGAAGACTCAGACTTGAGTCTTGACCTATTCCAGTATAGGCAAATGTCTCCTCAAAATGATTAAACTTGAATAAAATGTAGGATTTGAGGAGTGGCTTTCTACTGGCCGCACTGGACAACAGCACATCATGTAATGCATGTACAATGATAACATATGTTGTTAAAACAGGACTGTGTAATAAGAACTTTTCTCCTCCATCCTTAGGGTTTTCTGGTCTGACGACACCCTCGGCCCCTCATGTCTTCTGCCGGCAGCATCCCTCCCCTCTTCAATCTGTTTGCACAGACCTTCAGTTCTGGCCAGGTACTGAGTAAGCCAGTACACCTCCAGTATCATACTTATGTACCTCTTGTCCAGCAATATGTGGAACACTAGTTAGTTCATGGAGTATTTTAGAAGTGAAATGGCTCTGAATGATTCTACAAAATATTATACTGTTGTTAACGCTGTGTACTTGCTGTACAGTTTGGACCCAGAGCCGAGGATTCAAAACCTTGAAGAGCAAAACCAGAAGACTGCAGTTGTCCCTTGAGCGTCCTGTAGAGTCGGATAGCTTCACGCCATCCTTCATGAAGGTAAGCTAACATGGAGAGCATTAATTACATTCTTGGTAATAACATTTGACAACATAGCACACGTAATTGTATTATTTAGAGAGATGAAGGAATACTTTTAGTAATACATGGGTTCTTCTGTGATATCTTCCAATAGCAGCATGTTTTCTTTCTTCTGCTATTGCCATCTTGTGTTCATTTGATATCACAACTCTCTCTCATCCTACTTGGATGAAACACCACTTGGTGGTTTACTAATGCAGCAGATTGTGCACTTTATGTTATTGCTATCTTGAACTCTATTATTATTATTATTATTATTATTATTATTATCATGAACAGAGCAGGAACCACACTGGTATTCTTATTATTATCATCGTCCACCAAGTGCTGCTTCTCTCCACCCCCAGGGCTTCCTGACACGAGACAAGGGCCTGGAGGTGGAGACTCTGGAGGGGCTGCTGAAGAGCAAGAACATCGCGGATGGACACCAGGATGCATTCAAGAGTGGCTTCGCCGAGGGCTTCATGAAGGCCCAGGCCATGACCCAGCGCACACAAGGTAGACACACACACACGCACACGCATGCCTACTAGGGGTGCGAACGTGTATTTGAGTAAACAAGTACTCATCAAGCAAACCATAAACAATTATGTGTATTGTATTTTGGCAAAGTTTTGAAGCAGGATATATAGTTAAATAGTCCAAAATAAAGCCTTTGCCGTTGCATATTGTTGCTGAGACTAAAATAAGTTTGTTCGCCAACGTTTCGTGGCTTGCCCGGGTAGGTATAGTTCCCCCACGTTTTACGATAATGACATGAGACGTCTCATTTCAAAATGTTCCCAATGGATATAATACTGTTTAGAAGTGTCTCCCGCTAGCTCTACAACAGTAAAAAGCAGGTAAAAACCTGCGTGGCCAGTGGAGCTCCGGTGTGGGTGTCACACACCATACAGGTTGCACTGTATGATCGATTCGTCTAGTGGTTAGCTAGGGTTCGACTCCCAGCCTAAAGGTTCTGGGTTTCAACCCCAATGTCTTCAGTCTACCTGTAGACAATCCTTGAGCAAGATGCCCTAACGCCTACCTGCCCCTTAATGACATGTATCTAAAGAAATGGTTCTCTAAGTTGCTTTGGATCAAAGCATCTGCTGAATGTTCTCTTCTGTGTTGTCAGACTCTCTGAGGAGGACTCGTCTGATCCTTCTGGTTCTGCTGCTGGTGGGGCTGTACGGCATCTCCAAGACCCCCTTCCTATCGGGTAAAGGCTCCTGTGCCTGGGCAACACCTAGCTTCCTGAACCCACAGTGCTCACAGTTAACACCTAATCTATAGAGAAGGCTCCTTCCTGGTGACTCCTGTAAGAGCCTTTTCGCTTGGCATGTTGGTTGCTAACAGCTTGTTAAAGGGGAGTCTGAGTGTGACGCTCAGCTATTTTCTAATATAAGAGTATTGCTTCATGCGCGGACCATTGCATGGACCACTGACGTCAATGGTCCGACGTCAATGGTTGTGTTGTCTTGTATTTGAAAATAGCCGAACACGACGGTTCCCCTTTAAGTGTGAACCTAGCTCGTTTGGCTCAATCAACCTTTTATTGCCGAGAGTCTTGTCTGTTCTGTGCCAGATACCATAACCCGCAGCCACACTCACGACTGCGGCGCTGCGTTTGGTGTGATTTTTTTTAATTTTTTAATTCTCTGCCGAACTTTTAATCTAACCATTTCGGACAGTGCGATTCCGAACCACATCAGGCCTGGACTCGGCCGTGGACCCCGTGCAGATGAAGAACGTGACCTTCGACCACGTCAAGGGCGTGGACGAGGCCAAGAACGAGCTGCTGGACGTGGTGGAGTTCCTGAGGAACCCCCAGAAGTTCACCGCCCTCGGCGGGAAGCTGCCCAAAGGTGAGAGGTCACCGGATAATTCATCGTCCAATGTATCTCGGATACGTGATTGTTTCGTCAATCGTTATGTTGTTTTATTTCAGTGTTTATCAATTTATTAGATTCGGTTTTCCGGACAAACTGTTGTTGTACATCTTATAAAAGGAATTACTTGCATTTACTTACAATGCATTTAGTATGAATCCAAGGAATTTCAAAACATGCCCCATGTCGCATCACTGTTGCCACGTTTGATATTTACAGTTATGTTTCTTGTCAAAGGAATTATTTGTCTAACAGGAGCACTGCATGTCATATCAGTCAAAGGAATCCCAATGAATCAAAATCTTCCCATTGCTGATCCAGCTTATAAAAAGACGTTTTGACGTTTGTGTTGCTCGTCCTCTGGACCTCCAGGTGTCCTCCTGGTCGGACCCCCAGGCACCGGTAAGACCCTGCTGGCCAGAGCGGTGGCCGGCGAGGCGGACGTCCCCTTCTACTACGCCTCGGGATCCGAGTTTGACGAGATGTTTGTGGGCGTGGGGGCGAGCCGCATCCGCAACCTATTCAGTGAGAGAGCTTCTCCGTCTCCTTCCTGTGGATTTATTTTGTTTGAGCCTGAAACGATGATTACCTTTTCCAATTAGCTATTCAAAATGTTTCAAATGATTAATCCTCCAAATTAATATAGTTTGTTAAGATGGCTCAGTAGTTCGTAGTTGGTTAATGATTGACGGTTAATAGATGGTTTATGACATCATAGTTACATTTACATTGAGGGCATTTAGCAGACGCTTTTATCCAAAGCGACTTACAAGTACATTTGTTAGAAAGAGACAACAATATATTTCTGATGTAAATAAAGATATGAATAGAGCAGGTCTTCCAGCATTCCTAATTGCAGGGTAATAGCAAAATATTTCCACTGCTAGGATGCCTGCATAAGAGCAGGGAAGTGCAATATAAGAGCAAAAATAAGTGCAAAAAAGTGCAATAAGTACAAGTGTCAAAATACAAATACAAATACAATACAAAGTGCAAAGTTATGCAGAGTCTAGGTGAACTCTGAACAGATGGGTCTTGAGTCTCTTGCGGAAGGTGGCGAGCGTCTCTGCCGTCCTGACGACGGCGGGTAGCTCATTCCACCACTGTGGTGCCAGAACGGAGAAGAGTTGGGACTTGGCAGAGCGATGTTTGCCGGTTCGGAGTGAATGAGTTAATGACTGACAGTTAATAACTGCTGTTCCCCCAGGGGAGGCGAAGGCCAGCGCGCCTTGCGTCATCTTCATCGATGAGCTGGACAGTGTGGGGGGGAAGAGGATTGAGTCTCCCATGCACCCCTACTCCAGACAGACCATCAACCAGCTGCTGGCGGAGATGGACGGGTACGCCAGTCATTTTGGTCATTGGTTAGCTATTTTGGTGTGAAAGGTAGAATACACAATATAGGGATGGTGATATTTAATATTAGTATTAGTCTCTTCTATGCAAAGGGATTTGGGTGTCTTGGAAAGCGCTATATCGATGCAGTGAATTATTATCATTGTTAAAGAGAACGGCCAAACGGTCTCTTTAGTTAAAGGAGAACACGTTACAGAATACAACTCCTTTCACTTGGCTCGTCCACACAGAGACGTCTGTCGGTCTGTCGGTTTGTCGGTCTGTCCAGCTCACAAGTCGGTCTTTATGTTGTCGCAGGTTCAAACCAAACGAAGGCGTCATTGTCATTGGAGCAACGAACTTCCCGGAAGCATTGGACAAGTGTGTTTTATGTTCTTGGTCTTGTTTGAACAAATATCAAGAGATAATCATTTGCCATTTGCAACCATTTTATTAAATTCATAAATCTCATCTGGGCGCTTACTGGCTATGTTTATCCATAATCATATGGGATGCAACCTTTTTAGGCCCTATATGCTTATGGATAAACAGAACCAGTTTAGCAACAAGCTTAAATCTTTTCCAGCAAAACAAAATGGCTTCTCTGTTTTTAAATGGAGCTTTTCACGGCTGTCCGTCATCCTCTCTCCCTCCTCCTCCTCCTCCTCCTCCCCCCGCACAGTGCGTTGATCCGTCCAGGCCGGTTTGACATGCAGGTGACCGTCCCCAAGCCGGATGTGAAGGGACGCACCGAGATCCTCAACTGGTACCTCAAGAAGATTAAGGTGGACCCAGGTAGGATGGGGGGCTGGGTCCACTCAAATTGGGATTTTTTTTGTGGTGTTATTTAGCTGTTACGTTGAAGCACACTTGTTGAGATTTACTATTTCTGTATCTTGGATACAACTAATGGAACAAAAAAACCTGATTAAAAGAATAACAGTAACAGTAAAATGATCATGATGTGCTTCCACCGAAACTTAACACCAATGACGAGATGTCCCTTGTTAATGTGGCCCCTGCTACTCTCCACTGTCTGCCAGCCATCGAGGCCAACATCATCGCCCGAGGCACGGTGGGCTTCTCTGGGGCCGACCTGGAGAACCTGGTGAACCAGGCGGCCCTGAAGGCGGCCGTGGACGGCAAGGACATGGTCACCCTGAAGGAGCTGGAGTTCGCCAAGGACAAGATCCTCATGGGTGAGCTGCTGGCAGGCGGAGGTGTTCTCTCTGTGTCTGTTTCTTTGCTCATGTGTATGGTGTGTTGTTTTGTTGTATATTGTATTGTTAATGCTCATCATTTGTCTTCATATTTTCAAGTCAAAACACTCTGACCGCTAGACTATTGGCCCTGTTTGCCTCTGTTTCTTGAAGAGAGAAGAAATAGTCTGATTTTAAGCTTAAACCTAACTCTCATCATCATGTGACCACATGCCGGTCTTACATTAATCTCTTGTTCTTGACTTAACCCTCAATGTCATGTGGTTTTTCCCACTAAATCTATAATTCTACATTTGAAACACCACTCTCTTTATCCCCCCCCCCCTCAGGCCCGGAGAGGAGGAGTGCAGAGATAGACAAGAAGAACAAGCAGATCACGGCGTACCATGAGTCGGGACACGCCATCGTGGCGTTCTACACCAAGGACGCCATGCCCATCAACAAGGCCACCATCATGCCCCGAGGACCCAGCCTGGGACATGTACGCTACCATAGCATCGCTAGCCACCTAGCTAGCTTCATGAAGACCACTAACCCACGCTAGCAGTGCCATCCACCTAGCTAGCTTCATGAAGACCACTAACCCACTCTAGCAGTGCTATCCACCTAGCTAGCTTCACGAAGACCACTAACCCACGCTAGCAGTCCTATCCACCTAGCTAGCTTCATGAAGACCACTAAGAGTGCAGGCATTTGCACTTGTCATGTAATAGTGTGTGACATGTAAACCATGATAATGATGGATTTTTACAGACATAATTAGATTATTATTATTTTTGATAATTTGGCAGACTCTTATCCAAAGCAACTTGCATAGAGTTTATAAATGCATATTATTGACCTATTTATTGTAAGTTCACTCTGTTACTCTATTCTATTTCACCCTTCCATCACTGTCGTCCTCGTCCTCCTCCCCTCCTACCCGGGTCTTCATCCCCGGCCCAGGTGTCCATGCTCCCGGAGAACGACCGCTGGAGCGAGACCCGCTCCCAGCTGCTGGCCCAGATGGACGTCAGCATGGGCGGTCGCGTTGCGGAGGAGATCATCTTCGGTGCAGAATACATTACCACCGGTATGGACCGACGTGATGGTCTGCCTATGAGGGCTGGAGACATACGATATTCGTTGGATGTACTGAACTGAACTGTGTAGATTAGGTTAAGCTAATGGCATTTTAAAAGCATGTCCATTTCCTGTAGCTTGGCATTAAAAGGATCTCTTCTGAAGCCTGCCTACCTAACTTGTTTACCCTTTCAATTTTAGTTCATGCCTGCTTTTGTTACTCGTTTTTCCAAGCAATACAGTGAAAGGAAACATGTTTTTTATTATCACACATCAAAGTTGAATTTGAAGACTCTTTGGTCTCTTCAGGTGCATCCAGTGACTTTGACAGCGCGACCAGCATCGCCAAGATGATGGTGACCAGATTTGGCATGTGTGAAAAGGTAACTTGTCATGTCCATAACTGCCGTTTTCCTTGTTGTACGGATCATGCTTGACGTACAGTAATTGTTGTGTTATTGATTACAGTCGTAATGCGTTGGGTTTTTCCCGCTCCTGGTGTCTCTGTAGTTGGGAGTGATGACCTACAAAGACCTGACCAAGCAGAGCCCCGAGACGCAGGCCGCCGTGGAACAGGAAGTCAGGAAGTTGCTCAAGGTGGGTTCTGGCGTTGAACCTCAAACCTTGTACTGTTCCGTGTTCTGTTTAGTCATTTAAGCAGACGCTTTTATCGGAAGCAGAGGCAAAATCAAACATAGAACATATAGAAATCAGAACACATGGTAAGTGTATTATTATTATTATTATTATTGGTTTGGTACATTTTTATTATATTTTTATATATTTTATCGTTAATTTTATGCCTTGATGGACAGGAGAGTGGAGAGAGACAGGAAAGTTTCTTATGAAATCTCTCTCTCTCTCCCTCCTTCCTTCTCCCTCTCCTTCCCTCCAGGACTCGTACGAGCGCGCCAAGGCCCTGCTCAAGACTCACGCCAAGGAGCACAAGAACCTGGCGGAGGCCCTGCTGATGTACGAGACACTGGACTT
>OMNR01091678.1:0-18648 GCA_900303205.1 Mora moro
ACTAAACACAGATATTTTGGTTGAAGTACCAAACCGAGTGTACTGCTCTCATTCTGAAAGACCTGTGTGTCGGCGCTTTACTTCTGTTTGTATAGTAGTTCTGCTGGTGAAACAAAAGAATATTGCTGAAGATAAAAAAAAAACAAAGTATTTTGACCCAGCTTGACCAATACAGAGTACCTTGTAGTAAACACAACAATACATACATGCCTCCCAGAGGCCGAGAGGAAAGGGAATGTAACAATAAAAGCTGTTTTTAATAGTTCCTCAACGTGAAGACAATTGTCTTGGGCAAATTCCAAAGGCAATGTTCAAAGTGTTGCATTAGTTTTACATAATGTAATGTTATACTTTTATTCTTTCTTCCAGAACCGCCACCAGCACAAGAGAAACTAGTTTCATTGACAAAATGAAGAAAACGGTGAGTGATCTCCGGTGTTTTAATAATGGCTACTCCATTACTCCAATGATGGATTCATTTTGTGAATGCAAGACGGGGAAGGCTTGGAAGGGTTACTCTTGCTCAAGGGAACTTCTGTTTTCAAGCTCGCTATGAGCAATTACTTTGTTTGGGAGTAAGCTCTTGTGGTTTTTCCGCAAATACTTGGGATATCATGAGGCTTGCATAGACGAGCCTTGCTAATGACCATAGAGACATAGAGACCAAGTCATGGATTACTTTGGTGTATTCACATATTGTTGTTGATATGCAGCAGTAAGTACATTTTATATCATGCTTTACAAAGGCTCTAGATGTCCTTTTGAAGGAAACAAGTCCTGGATATTCTCCAACGTTTAGGGCATTATGGTTCTAGGGTGTCCTGTTAATATTTAGCAGAAACCTTATATCTTCAAATGGTATTCACCAGAGAAGGACTGAACACATTTTTTTTAACAATATGTTGAACCGTTTAAAAAGGACTTGTATTTGCTCAGGCCGCCATGATTATTGCTCTGGCATGAGTTTGCTGCTAACAGAAGACGGATTATTTTTATTCGTCTAATATTCGTCTCTTCAAGGAGCACACTGTTAATATATTGTATTTGAATTGTTTCCAGGGCAAGAACATCATTGTGTTCTATGGGTCCCAGACGGGTACAGCGGAGGAGTTTGCCAACAGGCTATCCAAAGATGCTCAGCGCTACGGCATGAAAGGAATGGCTGCCGACCCCGAGGAATATGTCATGGTAATTCACACCCTCTGGTGCAGCACTCCAAAAAGAGTTTGGAGTCTCGTAGTTCAAGTAAACATTCTTGCATGGTCAGTTGACTGGTTGTCTGCCAGACAGCTGCCAGAGAATGTTTTGTAATGTTGTCATGGGAAAAGTGCTGAAGTGCTCAACACTGAAATGCATGGTTGTGCTTTTGTGGAGGGCTTCCTTTTGTAAACAGTGTATTTTCGGCCGTGTATAGTTGTCCAGTCTTAAAATGTTGCGCTAACAAGACATAAGAATGCTCTTTTCATTATTAACTATACTATTGGCAACCATGGAACTGTTGGTATCAGTTTCAATTAATGTAAACTACATGCAGCATGATGTACTTTGAATCACTTGTTCTTCAACTTTGATCTTGATCTGCCGAATGCAAACTTTTTATTGATTACTTATTTTATTTATTATAGATGTAATTATTGATTAGTGGAGAAATGGTGTGAATGGTGAGACAGTGGTGGGGTCACATTTATTCAATTCAGGTTCCCTTTGTACTTATAAATTAAGTAAATGTGCTTAAGTAAATACGTATAATGCTAAGCTAGAGATAACAGAAACTAGGTATTCTATGCTCTTAACTGTTCTTAACTTGCTGTAAAACACAGGCTGAGTTGTCTCGCCTCTCTGAGATTGAGAACTCCCTGGCTATATTCTGCATGGCCACCTATGGAGAAGGAGACCCCACTGATAATGCCCAGGACCTCTACGACTGGCTGCAGGACAACGATGAAGAAGACCTTTCCGGGGTCAACTTCACAGTGAGTTATACCTTTTAATTTCTAAAATGTTTGTACCATTCATCATAGAAATCACAAAACGGTTTATAAGCATATTGACTAGCCTCATGAGGCCAGCCTAAATCTTGCGACCTCCAATTTACACGGGCCGCTTGGCTCCGAACAAAATTTTGTCGCCCAAACGAATCCCAGCGAGTAATGTCGATGATGACAAAACCGGGCAGTGCAATTTAGGACATAATGGCTTAATTAATATAATATTATTTATACTGCAATTTTATTTGAATGCAAGTTTTTACTTCAATGAAAATGGTAGTTTGCTAATGGTGTTTACTTTGGAAATATGGCACTCGGAATCCAACAGAAGAACAAATCTCCATTTTCAATGAAGCGGACTCGGTTTAGCTATTCCGTTTTCGGGATTTGCTCATCGGTTCATGTACATTAAAATGTGGCCTTAAAATGTAACTATTGAGTTTCTGAACGAAATGCATTCTGAATGACTTCAGCCATCTTGAACGTGTCACTGACATCTCTGTACGGCCTTTAGGTGTTTGGCTTGGGCAACAAGACGTATGAGCACTACAATGCCATGGGGGCCTATGTGGACAAAAGACTGGAAGACCTGGGGGCCAAACGCATCTTTGACCTCGGCATGGGAGACGACGACGGCAAGTAAGTGACTGAGGAGTTGGCAGTGGGTTTATTTTATTTTTATATACATAGGACAAATGTCGTTGATTTATAATGCAGTTTGTTTCTGTTTAGCGGTGTCTAGACGGCACTAAACATCAAAGACGAGGCTAATGACTTCGACGCAGGCCAGTGAAGCCACATGTGCTTTCACTAATGACCGCTTTTCTTCCAAAACTAGGGGAGTCGGCTTTCTTTTCTCAGTTTGATCAGTGAGGCGAGACAAATGCGTGTCAGTTGATGGCACGCTTGGTGTAAATCAACTTTTATGGCTCAGTTTTACACTGGCTGACACAACAATGACGGATGTCCTTCCTCACCTTGCAATCTGTTGGTCGTCATGTATTGAAGCAAGCTTTATTGCTCAATTTATGACTATGAGGAACCTGTCTTCTGATTTTAAATGTTGTCTTTATTTAAAACTAGGGCTGCTGAGGAAACATTCATATATATTATGTTATTATAAACATCATGTCACTTTCAAATAATGTTGGCATAGGTTTATATCACCATACAATTATGAATACAAAATACCATTCCAAACAATGGAACTATCCTTTCTCTCTGTTTCAAGCCTTCTATTTTGATCATTTTAAGGGCATCTACCACTAAAAGACAATAACAATGCTAATTAATTATTGCCCAGCCCTATTTCAAGCTGCATATTTTAATCTTACACATTGGCAAGCCTCCCCCCTTATATGATGCTGTCCAGTTTCCCAACATGTTTGTGTCTGTACAAACCACTTCCACCGCGGTCAGACGCTGCTGATATTTCCATTGGAGGTTGAATGTGTTTTCTTAATGGCTATCTTAATCTGCAGTGTTCTTCATCACAACTTCCAGTTCACTGGTATATCTTCTGTGCCTGTGTCCTTCCCAGTACACTGACGCTCAGGCTATACCAACCCAAAGTGTCATGGTGTATGATAAGCTCAAGGCCAAGAGTTGGCCTTGAAAAAAACCATTTCAGGTAGATGTTTCTTTCCTGGCAGTACCCTGATGATATTAAACATTATTTTCCCTCTGTTTTCCAGTCTGGAAGACGACTTTGTGTCCTGGAGGGAGCAGTTCTGGCCAGCTGTCTGCGAGCATTTCGGCGTGGAAGCCCTGGGAGACGACTCCAGGTTCTCCTCCTTTCCTGCCTTCTCACCGTCCAACCTTACATCCCTAAAGCCTGGCAAAAAAACACTTCTTTATCAACACCACTTTTCTTTTAAATGTTACTTGTTTGTCTGAGGAAAATGTCCACTTAGTTTGGAGCATAATGTCTACATCCATTATACTATATTCATAAGAACTGGATAATAACTAAGACATTTAGAAATTAAAGTTAAAAAATGATTAAGGAACTTGCTTAACACCCATTTAGCATAATTTTCTGGCAGACCACAAGCCTAGCCTGTAGTCATTTATATAATATATAATATAATATAATATAATAATTTAACATTTTAATTTATGTTTCCCCACATTTCACCATTTTGTGATCTGAATGGTTAGGACTAAGTTGAGTGGTTTACTAGCACCATTCAGTTGTTTCATAATCTGCGCCAAAGATGTATCTTCCAGGAATGTAATCACAAAAATGAACACAACCGAACCATCTGTTGAGCACAGCGCTTTCTTAGTATTTATTAATTTGTACTTGTGGTTAAATCCTAATGAGAGGAAGTTAATGGCATGGACTCTGTTTTCCAGCATTCGCCAGTACGAGTTGAAGGAGCACACTGACCTCACCATGAGCAAGGTTTACACGGGAGAGATCGGTCGCATCAAGAGCTTTGAGAACCAGAAACCGTAAGAAATCACCCATCTCTTTTATCTGCTGATCAGCTTTGAGCCCCGAATTAGCCAGCAGCCAAAAACTTTTTTTCGCATTCGAAGGTTGAGCGTTGGTCATAGCTACCATGTGTTGTTAAGTATGTAGTCCTGTGTAGTTTAATTGTAGGCTATGAGTGTATGAACTTGTGTAAAAGTGTCCACCAAATGGCATGTATTAGTATTATTAAGTATAATACTTTAATAATAGTAATACCTATAATTCATTTTGAATGCTATTCAAAAAAATGATTATGATTTTATGTTTTGTTTTTTTCTAGAAAGACTATATTCTTTTTCAGGATTTCTTCATCTACAACTAACCGATTTATGTTTTGTTCTTCACAGGCCTTTTGATTCCAAGAATCCCTTCCTGGCCACAGTCACCGTTAACCGCAAACTGAACAAGGCAGGCAGCCGGCATCTCATGCACCTTGAGTTGGACATAACGGGCTCAAAGATCAGGTAATGTCTAACGGCAAAGTCCTCACCCGTCAGGCAACATAAAGTTCACCATCAAAATAGAATACATTTATTCACTCACTGATTACGGAGTTCGTGATTATTATTTATGTTTTTTGTTTACCTTGATAAGACAAGGTCATGGTTTATCATTCATGAGATGGAATATGGACTATTTTTCCTTTTGTATGAATAGATAAACAATACTTACTGTGGTGTGTTCATAAAACTGAATTATTTTTATTTTTAAGGAATTTGCTTAATACCCTGCCTGTACACTTTGGGAAAACCTTCTGCCAGCCCTCGGTGGTGGCGGCGGTGACGACTCTGGCGGTACAAGTGTAATACTGCCTCTCGTTCTCCCCGCAGATACGAGTCTGGAGACCACGTGGCAGTCTTCCCCACCAACGACACCGCCTTGGTGGTGAAGCTGGGGCAGATCCTCGGCGTGGACCTTGACACCGTTATCTCCCTCAACAACCTTGACGGTATGGCATCGGCTGCCCACGGCACCTTGACTCTACTTGGCTAGTGTGTCCCTCAACTCATCATCTCCCCCGGGGGGGGGGAACACACACACACACACACACAGTCATGACTAAGGTGAATGGATGCTTATCTATTAAGGAAGATAAGGGCTGTCATGGCAGGGCTACAGATGACGTCGGTGTGTCTGCGTTACGGCACGCACGCTTTGGCCTTGAAGAAGGCTGGGGCTTCGCTGCCCGCTTTGTTGAGCTTGTTTGCTTTCATATGCGTGACAAAGTGTTTTATTTTCACATTTGTGCTTTTGTGGTGTGCACCTTGGAAACGATGATCACTGCGTACGTGTATGTATGAACTGACATATTTATTATTGTACCTGTCCTTTTTAAAAGTGTCGCTGTTAAGCGAGCGCTAGTAAACAATAAATCACTTTGTTTGTTTTCCAGAGGAGTCCAACAAGAAGCATCCGTTCCCCTGTCCCACCAGCTACCGCACGGCTCTGACCCACTACCTGGACATCACGCACCCTCCCCGCACCAACGTGCTGTACGAGCTGGCCCAGTACGCCTCCGACTCCAACGACCAGGAGAAAATGCGCAAGATGGCCTCCTCCTCCCCCGAGGGCAAGGTCCGTCGGGCTAACAGAAAGGAGATTTTTATTTTAATGTTTTATAACTTTTATGAAGGTTGTTTATATTTTCCACAGTAGGTAGGTAGGAAGGTAGTTACTGAATTTGAATTCTCCCAGGACCATATGATAAAGCATTACTCGGGGCCAACGTACCACTCAAATATATGACACAATCAGGATTCAAATTTTTTTTTGTTTATATGATTATGACTCCGGATAAGCCAGAGCGGTACGTATGCTAGTCATGTGTCTTTCAGGGGGTCAAGTGTTTTGAGTTGCAGTGCTAAAAGGGAACACTGGTCTCGTGGTTCCTTAGGCACTGTACCAGAGCTGGGTGCTGGACGCCTGCAGGAACATCCTGGCCATCTTGGAGGACCTTCCCTCTTTACGGCCTCCCATGGACCACCTGTGTGAGCTGCTCCCGCGCCTCCAGGCTCGCTATTACTCCATCGCCTCCTCTTCTAAGGTACAGTAGGTCTACACAGGAAGCCCTGGGTCTGCTCTCGGGCTCGAGCCAGACGTTTTGGACGTCTTTTGGTTTGTTTGTGTAACACACAAGCCACGACGCACTATGCCGTCGACATTGTTTCACAAGCTCCTTGTCGGTGATGATACTCAACGACGAGTGGTTTTGTCATGACCATAATAACATAGTGACATTTCTTTTACTCAAAATGGAAATTGAGGGGCAAAAATAACCAAGCAAATGACGACCATAAATCAGCCATAAGCCAGTATGCATTTCTGGACAGAAAAACGTAACAAAGGATTGAGACTTTTGACATTTTGTCCTCCCCAGATCCACCCCAACAGCATCCACATCTGTGCCGTGGTGGTGGAGTACAAGACCAAGACCGGCCGCCTCCACAATGGAGTGGCCACCAACTGGCTCAAGAACAAGATGGCTGACAACGGCCACAAGTCCACGGTGCCCATGTACATCCGCAAGTCCCAATTCCGCCTGCCCTTCAAGACGACTAACCCGGTCATCATGGTGGGCCCGGGCACCGGCATCGCTCCCTTCGTGGGCTTCATCCAGGAGAGAGGCTGGCTCAAAGAGCAAGGTATTGTTGTTTTATTTTATTTATTTTATTTTTTTATGGGACAGGAGAGTGGAGAGAGACAGGAAAGTGGGTTGAAGAGAGAGGGAATGACATGTAGCACAGGACCGCAGGCGGGAATCGAACCTGGGTCGCTACGAGGCGCATTGCCTATGTGGTAGCGCGTTAGTGGGTTGAGTCACTGAGTCGCCCCCAACAAGGTATTGTTTTTAATTGTTTTTCCTGCCCGGGGATCACAAATCTAGCTATCTAGCTAATCTGGGATCCAGCAGTCCTAACTATGTTATAACACAACTTCCGTCTTTGTTTTACAGTTCACTAGTGCTGGCCGAGTGTTCGCTGTTAATAGCCAATTACATGCTTACAGATCCCCGCCTCCAGCAACATGATTGGTCGAAAGAAATATGAAGGGAAAGAAAGTGAAACGTTTGCCCAGATTTGAGCTAGTCTGCCATCAGACTTTAGGTTATGAATCTAAAGTCTGATTTGTGACACTACTATCTAGCTAACTTTTGCAGAGTCCCTGTTAAAATAAACTAAACTAAACCAAGGTATGCCTGGCTGTCGGATCAGACCATCTTTATATACCCATGCCTGATATTATTTCGATTTGTTGTTAATGTTGGCAGTTAAAACAGTATTGCTGAACTTTCTAAAATGTTGTTTAGGCAGGAAAGTCCAGTGGTTAAGGTATTTGACTCCCAGCCGAAAGGTTGTGGGTTCAAACCCAAATGGTCTACCTGTAGGCATCCCTGAGCAAGATGTCTAACCACAACCTGCTCCTTAATGACGTGTATCTAAAATAAGAAGCTTTGGATCAAAGCATCTGCTAAACGACTACATGGTCAATTGTTTATGAAACCCTATATAACCATCGGTGGAGACTAGCCGTTGGTGACGTTTTGTGCTTCTCTGCGCAGGGAAGGAGGTCGGCGAGACGCTGATGTTCTTTGGCTGCAGACATAAGAATGAGGACTTCATCTACCAGGAGGAGCTGGAAGAGGCGGAGAAGAAGGAGGTTCTAGCTAAGCTCCATGTCGCCTTCTCCAGGGACCAGGAGCAGAAGGTAGGGCTATGTCCGTCTACCTACTCCTTCTACAGCCCGTCACATCAGCTCTTCCTCAGCTGGGATTGTAGCTTTTCAGTAGTTTTCAGTAGTTTTCAGATTGTACATTGAACTTTATTTGACTGTCACCTATTGTTGTGTCAGTCTTGTGAAGTCTACTTTACTGTTGATGTTGCATAATATGCATTGTATTGCATACATAAGCAAGGAACAAATTGAAGATTGTGTGTGTGCACGCGTTTGCGCCATAGACTGTATAAAATATGGACGTAGTCTCCGTCACCCATTGGTTTCTGAAGAGCCGTTGTGAAGCTCAGTGGGCGGCTCCCGGCCGTCGCCATTCTTGGCAGTGCCTGACTCCCCCACAACTTTTGGCTAATCCAAAAATGGGAAAAGAGGCGGAGCTGAGGCGGGCCCTATGCTGCAGACAGCTAGCGGCTGTCCTCCTTTGACAGCTCCACCGGTCACTCAAAACGGTCACGCCCTTAATTATGCATAACTGTAAGCCTCAATAAAATTGTGTGTGTAAAACGGGTGAGTTATATAAAAATTCACCCCCGGTACAGTTGTCATGAAGGGGGAAATGAGCTATAGAGACCAAAACGTTTTTTGTACCAGGCTGTAACATGTTTATTTCAGCTGTAAAGTTGGGCATTTTAACATGGGGGTCTATGGGGATTTACTCCCTTTTGGAGCCAGCCTCAAGTGGCCATTCAATATACTGCAGTTTTGGGCACTTCCGTGTAGGCTTCATTTTTCAGACCCGGAGTTTGGTTTGGTTTGCGCACACACACAGCTCTTTAGCCAATGTCTTGTTACTATACTGTAAATGTTGTACAGTATTACATGTTAGCATGTAATACCCCCCCCCCCATCAAATATGGTTTTGTAAACTTTTGTTAGTGCGCTTGCTTCCTGGGACAGTTGGATGCAGTGCATGTTAAAGTGGTCGCCTCCTCTTCTCTACACCTTGTAGGTATACGTGCAGCATCTCCTGAGGGAGAACAAGGAGGACATCTGGAGGCTGGTCCACTCACTCAACGCTCACATCTACATCTGCGGGTAACAAACAAAGAAAATGACCCTGACTTGTCTTGGCAGTTACTTGCATTCTATGCTAAAGCTAGCTTGCTTAGTGTTGTATTCACTTCACATGCCTTCCATGCATTAAATCCCATTTGAATTAAGTCATTCGGTTAGCTTATTATTATTATTTTTTAGGCCATTCAATTAAAGTCAATTTTGTCATGAAGCATTCAAAGAGTGGATGCTTTGAATCACTTAGAAAAAAACAAGACGACGACGACAACGACAACAACAACAAGACTTTTGCCCTGAAAGAAATATTTGTTGTCCTTTCACAGAGATGCAAAGAACATGGCCAAGGACGTGCAGACGGCCTTCTACGAGATAGCGGAGGAGCTGGGTGGCCTGACGCGGACGCAGGCCACAGACTACATCAAGAAGCTGATGACCAAGGGACGCTACTCGCAGGACGTGTGGAGTTAAAACACCGGGACAACTTTCCACCTCACCCTCTTCGGGGGGTTTTTATTTTTGGTTTTGGGTTTTTTTTTTTGCCTCTGTAAGCTTAACTAAACTAACTAAAGTTTAACTAAACCCCCTCTCCCCTCTTGTCTTGGAGAGCTCTGTGAAGTGGGCCTAGAAACAGGTGTATGTTCAGGGCCCTAGCTTAGCTTGGCATGGGCAGATGTGTTTGTTTGTTTGTTTGTTTTTTTCTTTCTTTTTTTTTAATAAGACTACCTTTCAGGAACATGCAAGTGACCAGTCCAGGTTCTGTTGTGAACACCGTAGGTCCTGACTGTGTCCTACATGGGGCTGTGACCTATGATTGGAAAAACACAACGCTAAAGCAGCACATACTGTACTGGCACCATGACCCCGCGCTCTGGGAAGGTCCATGTTGACCTTTTTTAATTGTTTGTTCAATTTTAAACATGCGGGAGAATACCAGAAGCATACTAGTAACGCTTGGTACTTTTTAAAAAAAAATTACAAGGAAAGTACACAATTTATTATTTTTTTAATATGCAAATTATACTGTAATACTTTAGCCACGATAGACTGTGGCAGCACCCACGTGGTTTGATATAGCAACAGTTCCTCTCGAATACATTGAAATGCATTAGATATCTGATCCATCTGGCCACAAAGGAATGGAACTGGCAACTTGCCTGTGATTTATTTACCTCTGTATGTGTTGCAACTCGACTTCACTGACCCCTGTGGGAAGATTGTGAAACTACAGGGAGGATATATATATATTTTTTCTTTCTTTTTTTCAAATATAGCCTTGGAAAACACCATGAATAATGAATTGTAAGGTACCCTGTGAATGTTTTTTTTACACGGTACCATTGGAAATGGCCGAGCATAGATGGCATAGTTTATCGTACATTATGCATAATTCAAAACGCGATTACAAAATAGAGCCAATATCTTAAAAGAAAACAGAATACCCTGACTGATTTTGACGGACAGACATGCAGACACGCTTGTTTACGTACTTGTGTGTATCACTACATGTTCATCGTTGTGTGTGGAAACGGTGTTGTCACGGCTACGTCCAAAGCCTCTGGGGTAGTTGCCCACCCGCGCCCACTTTGCTTTTCCGAATCAAGTTTGATTTGGGGGAGTTTGGAAATATGCTTGGCTCTCACTTGGTCAGATTTAGCCTGTGCCTTATTTTGTTTTTCTAACACTGCCTTATGTTTTGCTTAAGCGTTTAGTACTGGAATGCATGGGCCCATTTGGTTCAGTCTGGAAAGTAAATGCACGAAACTCATGTTCATCGTCATGTCACCGTTTGTGTCATTCCTTTTTGAAAATGTATATTTCATATCTAGGCTTGCCTATTTTTAAATGAATAAAAATTTGAATAATTTCCCTATTTATGATTTATTTATTTTTTTGTCTCCACAATGACTGGTACAAGTACAATATATGTACATGCACAGGACAAATACACCAAACGCATACGTCACAACAACTATATCTTGGGAGAACAATGTCACATACAATATTCATCTTCATATCTCATTTTGTAAGCCTGTTTATTTCTCCGTCACATGAAAAGCAACAAGGATTAGTCACGTGTAAATGTGTGTTTTATGATGCAGTAATACAATTCACTTGCATTGCATCAAATCTAGCTCTGCAAGAACATTTGCATATTGGTGTCTTACTCACACTCTTAGTGGTTGACTTGAAGATGCAGGTGCTGACGTGAAACACAGGTGGACAAATGGGTTTGACTTCATACAGTTTACTTCAACAGTATGAGGGGGTATGGAAAGTGAATAGCCAAGTGGTTTTTTTTTTCCTCAGGGCTCCCTCCATTCCAGATACATTGTTTTTTTATGAGACAAACTATGGATTAGTTGATATCCTACTGCTAACGCATAGGACTATTTGTCAATAGCTCTGGGGTCCAAACAACTAGAACCATGAAAACATTTTTAGGCATATAAGCCTACACTCAGAAGCATTAGGTGGTGTCGTGATGTTTTTGATGGTGTCATGTTTTTAAGAAAATTAGTGAAAAGTAGCTATTATAGAGTCAGACAGATGACTAGATAGATAATATGTTCTTGATAATATATTGGTTGTTTCTTTCCGGGTATATACTGTATATGTCCAAGGCATGTGTGGTGTACACCCCGGTGCACCAGGTGGCGCTGCAGGTGAATAAAGGAGGTAAAGGGGAAAAAGAAGTTCCTTAAGGAAAGTCCCGCAGTGTGCTCCTTTCGCTGCTGTCTCTACGTTACCCGGGTTTTATCAGCTAAAGCTAGCTAGGGGAAAACACTCATCGGATTTTAAAATATATAACGGAAACCAAAATGGCCTCTGGTAATATTCTTGTACATCTTCTATGCAAACATTTGTAGCGACGATTGAATAAATAACGAACAAACAGCTAGCGGATAGCGATACGCTGTTAGCCAAATTAGCCGCGGAGCCACAAGGCCGGGACCCCGTCTATTTACCGGAACGTATCGTCCGTAATTTAATACTGCGAATCATCAATCTAGCCCGTTGTGGACGTGTATTGTGTAACTGATTGTTGTAATTCGTTTATTTCCCTGATTATAAATGCTCAGTCCAGTCAAATCCTGACGGCTAACGTTCAGCGGTTAGCCCGCAACTTATAATTCGTCTTCCTACGTTAACTAGTCGTTGTAGCTCACAGGCCCATTGTTTCCTTTTAAGCATGAATTCAAACCCTGCGGCCAGTGAGCGCACGGTTTCACTCGTTAATCGCATCAAGTCCTAGTTTCCAAAATGTTACCCTACATGCTAGGCAAGCTATCGTGGTCCTATTGGCGGTGTATTTAAACATATTTTACGTTGTCCCACTGATTAGTCGAAGACGAGACAAAACCCACCGCCATTTTTGTTGTAGCTAGCTGCATCATGGTGACAGTTATACTTTGGTCAACTTTTTGCAGAACTGTCTTCAGCGAGCCGAGTCTTCCACGCCGAGATTCGTTGCTTGCGTTTTTCTCTGTGCATGTAGTGGAGTTGTTTTCTAAATGTCGTCATTGAACTTGGACTCGGTTCTCTTTACAGATTCGGGCTACGGTCAGCATGGCGCTGCACAGAGGTATTGCACACTACATGGCCAATATGTTGAAGCAATAATTGATGACTTAATTTGCCTGATGATTGATTTACTTGGAATGACCTGCACCTGAAGTATTTTTTTGTTTTTCTTTCCATAGCTATGGGTCGTATGGCAGTCAACCAAGTGGACAGGTAAAATTACACCATGCAATAATGCCTTTTCAGTAGTTTCGTTTGCGTAGATGTAATGTTCATATTGGCTAAATACACTTTATTGTGACAGGGTTACGGTCAGGGAAATGGCAGTGGCACCTATGCGGCACAGACGTACCCTGGCTATGGGCAATCAACACCATCAACACCAGGTATGGTAAACATGTTGTAAAACATTGGTTGCCTTCCAATGAAACTTGACCTTTAACTTATTCGCCTATTGGACAAGGTTTGCTAAAAATTCTGTTTGATAAACAATTATTGTATTTCCCGTCCTGTCAAGCATTTCAATTTGGCACAATACAATCAAATCCCAAAGGAGTAGATCACATTCCCCAAACATGCGCTCTAAAAATAATCTGAATGTTTTTTGTTTTTTGTCATCTTATAAAGTTAGTCATGTTTTGGGGGAAATGACAGAGTGTAGCTTGGTTCTGTTATGTACACATAAATCAGTAAAGGGGAAGGACAAAAGGTTGGAGTAATGCTTTTGATAAGTCATGAGGCGATTTTTGTTGAGTGACAACTACTTGATCCAATTAGACCAGCCACTGAACAATGTTGTTGTTTGGAATGTTACGCTCTTCCATTTGGCACAAAATGCCCTAGCGGTAATTTACGAGGCTTTATTTTTAACCCAAAATAACTAGGTGTAAAAAACGACATTTCATTGAATGTTGTCGTTTAACCATGTTATGTTTCTTGTTGGCAGAGGGCTACGGCCAGTCTACAACGGCAGGCTACGCTCAGACGCAGAGCTACGAAGGCTATGGACAGCCGGCAGCCCAGGAATCATCAGGGTATGGCCACCTCGTTGATTACATTTATTTTAGGTATCTCACCGGGCCTTTACCTCTAAAGCCATGGGCTTGTTTGTTTGTTTTTCTGCGTTGTATAAGCCATGTATATGGGCTCCGTGTACCAGAGGAAACCATGGGTCAAACAGGAAGGTTAGCAGGGTGCTCCTCTGGTATTATTATTATTATTATTATAGCTGCTTTAGAGGCTTGATCAACTCCAATTAACCTTTAGGCGTCGTCATGGACGTGTGATTGATTGTCTCTCCTCCCCCTCCCCCAAAGGTATAGTGACAAGTCGTCGTATGGGTCGGGTTCCTACGGCCAGCAGCAGGGGTCTTATGGTGGAGGAGCAGGAGCAGGACCAGCAGCAGCAGCAGCAGCAGCAGCAGCAGCAGGAGGAGGAGGAGGAGGAGGAGGCTATGGAAGAAGGACTGATGGTGAGACACGGTTCACACGGATCCATATTTGCAAAGTATCAGACTTGGACTGTAAGCTGTCCTATGAGTTTATTTCATGCAAGGACTGATGCAAAATATCTATACTGGAAAGAAAAAAAACGTATATATTTTAGCCTGAAGGCAAGTTAACGTTGTTTTTTTTGTTAGGATTCTATATTTGCGCGATCCGGTTTTGCAAGCTTGGGATCATAGGAAAGATGCGAACGCAATGGACAAAATACAACCCAACAGTTGCATACGAGAAATGCAGTTCCAGTCGGTCCCTGAGATGCAGTGTTGTTGTTTTTTTGCTCTACAGGTGAAAGCGGTGGTCAGCCTGCGAGGTTCGGACGTGACGAGGGGGGCGCCGACCGCACGGAAGGCTTCAGAGGACGGGGGCGCGGCGGCTACGAGCGCGGTGGTTATGACCGCGGCGGCTATGACCGCAGTGGTGGCGGAGGCTACGAGCACGGGGGAAGAGGAGGGCCTCCTGGTATGGGGTAAGTTGCAGAGTGCCACTGCCCCGCAAGGTATTCTTCCATACACCGTGCTTGATCACGTGACCTGACGCTCCGGCCCCTTGACATTAGCAGTTAGGCCCATGGGAAGTCATCCATCTTGAGACCGACTGTTAAAGTTTTTCTCCCCATATTTTCTTTTGTTTTTGTTTTCTAAAAAAAAAAGATATATATATATATTTACCGTTATTGGCCATTAGGTTGTATACATTTGAAGTTAATCTTTATAGCACATGCAAGTGAAATTCCACCTCCACAGTGGTGGGTTACTCATATGGACGCATGTTGGTTGGAGATCTCAGGGGGATGAGGGGGGAGTGGGTGGTAGACCATGCTTCCACTAGGTGGCACTACATTACCACAGCCTTGTCCAAACCATTCAGACGGTAGTTGTTTATTCTGCAACTGGTTAACTCGAAGTCAAACTTCGCAAGTGCTACTCAAGGTGTTTTTTTTTGGTTTTTATTTTTATTTTTACCTCGCTCTGGGCTCTTCCATAAATTGGTGGATGCAAGATTTGTGGATCAGAATTTTGGTTTGACACGAAGATGGCCAACCTGGAAAAACGAAATCATTTTGTAATTGTGAATTTTTGCCCAGGAAACCGACGTTCAATTTGTGAGTATTGGATAGAAGTGTTTCGAGGTTGGGACGGTTCAGTACTATACATTGCATGTCCTCGGACTAATTGAGGGCAAGTCAGAAGGCTTGACTGGTGGCTTGAGAATTATAACGAGCAGCCAAACTCTATTGGAAGGTAACTATGGAAGACTTGACGGAAACAATGTGCTTAGAACCTATATCCTCATCCCCAGCTGTATCACATTCAGTAGGCTTCATTCAAGTGTTGTATATTTGACATGGTAAGCATGTGTGTTCTGTTAACATGGATCTACATTCTATACTACAGGTGTTCAGAGTGCTTGAAATTCAAAGTAGACCAATTTGACCCGTAAATGTTGGCAAAGCTAAATTGCGCTGTTTTAACCGGCCTAGTGTATCCAATCTGACATGTTAACACCCCCAAAATACATCCAAGTCCAAATTCATCGACTATGCATAACAGTGATCCAGCGAGATGAGACGGGTGTCGTCACCCGTCCGGATTGTCAAAGCGCAGCTGCCTAGCAGCCTGTCCATTGCTCTCTTAATGTCCAAGACTAACGCATTCCCCTCGTGTGAGACATGTCTACCGTTGTCGCACAGCGTGGCAGGAGTGCATACTGATGGGGATGTAGGGGAGCTTTGAGCTCTCAGTCTTTGGGACAAAGGAAAAGCCATCATATCTCCAATTTTTCCTCTGCAGAGGTGGTGACCGTGGTGGCTACAAAAATTTCGGTGGTAAGTGATGAGCATCAGAACTGTCTCGGTTGGGGAGGAAAGAACTTGGGTTAGCAGGAGAGAAAGAAGTCATAAAACGGGGAAAAATGTAGGAAAAAAGAACAAAACAAGCTTGGTGAATGCCACCATTTTCATTTCCAAATCCCGGGGACTCCACCTAATCTTAGTGGGATGTCATTACTGCACTTGCTTACTTGAGATATGGTAAAAGAACATGGCGCCTGAGTTGTAAACTAATGGTATTGATGCATGAAGACCAAGGTCGATTGTTAAAGGATAACTTGGGGATTTTTCAACCTGGACCCTATTTTCCCATGATTTTGGGTCCAAGTGACTAATGCGGACAACAAGTTTTGAAATTGGTCCAGTATTGCGCAAGTACGCTTCAGACGTTGTATTTATTTGCAGGGATCCTTTCCATAATGTTTTCAGGCACGTATAATGACAATCTGAGCCTGTCAGTTGCAAAAAAACAAACACTTTTAGAGGACTTGCATTGACAGGACGCTATTGTCCCAAAGGTTTACATTGCACCCTGTTTTGTGGCTGACGGACCTACTGGACCAATTTCCAAAAAGTGGTTGTCACTTAGACCCAAAATGATGGGTAAATCGTGGCCAGGTTGAAAAATCCCAAAGTTATCCTTTAACTGGCAGAGGGAAAAAGGTGTGCCTAAGGCGACGAAGGAAAACTTCTTAGAACCGGAGACCGTTCTTCTTGGTTGGTTTTTTTATTTTTTTCTTTTATTTCTGCTCATAAGTCCAGAAAAGGCTCAAATCTGCCCATGTTGTAAGATGGTGGTGTAACGTGCAACTGTCCCAAAACACCCCAGGAAACTAAAACCTTGCTGATCTGTTAAACATAGTGCACAGCATCGCCTAGGTAGCAGTGAAGTTGAAATGTTTTAGTGCTAAAGTTGTTTGACGTTCCCATGCTCACAGGCCTTTCTCATCCCGTACTTTCCATCTTACAGGCTCTCGAGACTACGGCCAAAGGGGTGAATCTGGAGGTATGTCTGGAGAGGAGCCGTTCACCTCTCAATGATCAGCTGAATGTAGTGGACCCTGCTTTCCTGTGCCTAAAATGTGTTGTTAATACGTGATCTGCGTCTCTGCCCACAGGTAGTGGTGGTAGTAGTGGCGGGGACCAGGACAACTCCGACAACAACACGATTTTTGTCCAGGGACTCGGAGAAGAGGTCACACCTAATGAAGTCGGCGACTACTTCAAGCAGATTGGCATCATTAAGGTGTGGCATTGTAGCCTTGGCACTGTCCTGATGTCAATGTTTTGCGTTTCGCAATGAATATCGGTCTGACCTTGAAATTGATTTCCAAATGTGACTGCGGCCCTGCATTCAAAAAACCCCAGCAAATCAGAATGACGCTGTTGTCGAATCCTGTTGGTAGTAAAGCAAACACATATTCTTATCTGAAAAGCCTTCTGTGCAGATTTCTGTTCCTCTTTTAACATGGTTATTCAGTCTATTCCGGATAAAAAAAAGTTTTAATTGCTACTTTGCTTGGGCACCGCCATTTTGTTTTTTGGAATTCCCTCCTTGTTCGTCATGAACTGATAGTCCCTCCCCCAAGCGCTGATTGGTCCTCGCATTTTAACGTGTGTGGAAATGGCGTTCGAGGCCAGACCGATCTGCAGAGAGAAACAGAATGTGGGACCAGATTGGGATGATCTCTGGCATTGTCCATTGGGGGAAATTGAAAGATAATGTTTCAATGGTTGTTTTGCATCTGTGTCAAAAGTTGAACAAGAAGACGGGCCAGCCGATGATTAACCTGTACTCGGATAAAGCCACCGGCAGGCTAAAGGGAGAGGCCACCGTTTCCTTTGATGACCCGCCCTCCGCCAAAGCCGCCATCGACTGGTTTGACGGTACGAAACGACGCCGTGTTTAATACGTCTCGCCGCGGGAACGCCGTGTGTTTCTCTGTTCTCACCGGTTGCCGTCTCTCCCATCTTCAGGCAAGGAGTTTAACGGCAAACCCATCAAGGTGTCGTTCGCCACGCGCAGGGCCGAGTTCACGCAGAGAGGAGGCGGCAGTGGAGGAGGAGGAGGAGGAAGAGGTGGAGGCGGCGGTGGAGGAGGAAGAGGAGGAGGAGGAGGAGGAGGTACGCCTCCGTCAGACTAGCTTGATCGGCAAATTTTCAATTCACCCCGAGTGGGGGATGACTGCTGAGCTCACCGTCAACGATTTGCTTCTTCGGTCAGGTTTCAGAGGTCGTGGGGGCGGAGGACCTAACTTTGATGTCAAGGGAGGAGACTGGCCTTGCCCTAACAGGTGTGTGTCCGTGTGTGTGTGTGTGTGTCCGTCCTTCCGTCCTTTAGAGAGATGTACAAGCAGGTAGCTACTTGCAGAAATCGATTGAACTAAAACGTTGCTTCTTTTCCCATCTCAGCTCTTGTGGCAACATGAACTTTGCGCGTCGATATGAATGCAACAAATGCGGCACGCCCAAACCTGGGGACAGCTTCGGAGGAGGAGGAGGAGGTATGGTGGTCATTTTTCAATACTTCGAATCTTGTGTCGATGCCTTAAATCTTGTGTCGTCGCCTGGTTTCCCCCC
>OMNR01091679.1:0-21348 GCA_900303205.1 Mora moro
TCCAGAGCGCTAGACCAACACGGAGCCCCTGGACCCCCTGCAGGACTGCATGCTCAACAGATCTGCTGGAGAACGGGAGAAAGCCGAAACCAAACCAAACACAAACAGGTAATTCAGTGACCTACATATTAACGCCTCTCTGCCACGCCATTTCCCCTCGCCTCGTCTAACCATCATGTTGAGTTAAGGCGACCATTGTGCAGGGAAGACTATTTGTTTAGGTGAGGAGCAGCCACAGAGCTAATATGAGCGCAATTTGCTCAGCGGGTCAGACGGCGCGGAGCGCAGGGAGTAAATGAGCCGGACGCGGCGCCCTCGGGTGCAGCCCTGCCTCGTACATCACTCGATGTTTTATTCAATACAGCCATGGCAGCCTCCGTGGCAGGTGCCGAGTATGGGGCGCACGGCTCCGAGAGGCCCGTAGCCCATTACATTCAGGGAGCCAACTGTGCGGTGGTCTGGTGTATAGTGGAATAACTTAAGGAGCCGAGGCGGAAGAAATGTTGTTTTTATGATGCTGCTGCTGCAGACTGGTGATGGTGAAAACACACCGGCTGAGGTTGGACATTAGGCTGCGTAAAGTCTAACATGGTTCATCGGATCAATTAACACCGGTTAAAGTTAGAGGAAAGTTGAAAATCCATCAACACACACGTCCAGGTAAAATGTGGGATTCAGAAACAAAAAATATTTGTGTTTTTACATTTTCACTTTAATTGAACTGAAGTGCGTCATCAAAGCACTGCAACATGCCCAAATTAAATGATGCCCGTTTGTAAATTAAACATTGTTCATTCTAAGGAACCACACATTACTGATACTTTGGGACAAATAACGAAAGACCTCATGAAGGCAGGTTACCTTTCCCACACTAAACCCGAAGTGTACACTTGAACCTCCAACTTACTTTGAACCGCAGGCGGCTTTCTTTTACTGCCACATCGTTTGGCCAGCGACAATAAACATACCTCGCTGCTCGCCACACGTGAAAAGGCCAACATTACACTTCAAAGCAGTTCCTAAAGCCACCCGGGAGCCGCTCTCCGACACGTCCATTTTACAAGCCTTCCTTTATTGTGGCTCACACTTAGAAACAAAAGGCTTTACATCTCCGGCAACATTTTGACAACAGCAATACGAGATATTTCTGATGCTTCATCATGTTCTTCTGTGGGCCTGTATGTTCTCCCGTTTCCACCACACAAGGGAGCCTTGATACAAAGCCCACGTAACAGAAAGACCCACTGACCCGACCATTTTATACAAGATAAAGGCCAGTTGTTCGAAGTAGCCTACTTACCATAAATTGCTTCGTAGTGTAGACTAGAAGTCCGTACGGCGTGTAGACGCTACTGACTCATACTTCAGTGATCCGAATTAAAAAGGTTTCATTTTGCTCTTCAAAATCCATAAAGCGCGTTATGGATGAAACGTTGCGCGGTGTCCTCTTGCGCGTCGGACGAGGAGCAGCCGGGGATGGCTCGGCGTCTCTTCGGCCGTGAGCGTGTGAACGCGATAACCTTTCCTTGGTTCGGTTGCCAAACGTTCAGGGCAGACGCGCAGGTCGGCGAGGCTGTCCGCGGACGAATTGCGCACCGCCAGCGCGTTTAGCGTTTCAACGCTCAGGAAACCAAGTGTGCGGAGCCGACTGGTCCGTGGGAAAGCCACCAAACAACACTTGTATAAAACGTCGGCCTAATTGTATTTCAGATATCGAACGGGTGTAACGTGGGCTATTCCAGATCCACCGCTAGCCTACATGGGTTACGGGTTGAAAGTGCTTCGATACGCGTCCGTATTCCGTGGAAATGATCGTGCAATTCGTAGTAGCGCAAATTTCTCAGTAATAATTCGTCTTGACGTACCACGAACCCCCCCCCCCCCAAAAAAAAAGGTGGTTCAAAGCAGCTGTCAGTAAATATCCTCCATCCGCAGGCGACGAAATGTTAAATCCCACTGCTTGTGCTCCCCGTCTTCCCTTCACTTTCCCCGGCGTGTGCGTCTCGGACCAGACGTCTTCCACTTGCCCAATTCGACTCGGGATGTCCGAATTAGGTGGCCCAATACCACCGCATAGCACCGTGTTGACGTTGAGAAAGCCCAGTACCAAGTCCGAACACCAGGAGCGAAGCAGGAGGCGGATCCGTCTCGGGTCGAGGCAGCTCTGCGCGTTTGGATGCGGTCCTAGCCCGGTGCCGAGCTGCCGAAACTGACAATAACCCGGAACGCTGCAGCCTCTCCCGGCTCCACGGACCGCCCACCAGCCCGCCAGCCAATCACCGGCCAGGGGGATAGAAACATTCCCACGGGTTGACCAATCATTGGTAATTGAGGACTGTTACCATAGAGACGCACGGCGTCCCAGCGTCTGAAAACACGTTGCTTATTAGTGATGGGGGGGGAAGTAGTCTTAATGTTATACAGATTAGGGCAGCATACTGTAGATGTGATGTTTATTTAGGCGTGGAAGACCACGAGGACGCAGATCTGCAGATCTAACTATATATGTTATGTTCAGGACTTGTAATATAGTTAATATTAACAGCATGCATTGCTTACATGCTACAACATGTCCTAAATCCTAAAAAATATATTTAATTTAAAAGGTTCAATCAAAAAAGGTTATTATTATTATTATTATTATAATAATAATAATAATAATAATAATAATAATAATAATAATAATACGTGTATTTGTATTATGTTTACTATTATCATTCCAATAATAATTACATAATAATACTAATAATAATAGTAATAATATAAAATAAAATATTATTTTTAACAGAGTTAACAGTGATTGTACAAACCCGTCTCTGCAAATTTCAGTGCGGCGTCCAGGTAGTCCAGTAGTTCCTGAGTCATATCTAACCTGTGATGAACACATAGAGACAACCTTAACATCCTAACCCCTGTAGAGCCATCAGACCAGTTGATACACACTGGCATGTTTTTTTTAGCGATAGTCGTTAAATGTATTTGTTTGGAATTCACCGATTTCGAAGTTCAGAAATAAGGATACATTCAAGATCAATACACAGTTCCTATGAGTATGAAAAACATGATGATGAACAACCTCTAAATTAGAGAGAGAGAGAGCGAGAGAGAGAGAGAGAGAGAGAGAGAGAGAGAGAGAGAGAGAGAGAGAGAGAGAGTGTAAACGTACACTTTGTTCATGTCACTTCCTGCTTCTCTCTCCAGGGTCTCGTCGCTGGCCTCCAGGTTGCCAGGGATGGTCTTGTGCTGGAGATGTCATGTTAAACAACCATTAGCTTATTGTAGTAGTAGTAGTAGTAGTAGTAGTAATAGGGTGTTTGACTCTCAGCCAACAGGATGACCATATCATCTACCTGTAGGCATCCTACCTGCTCATTAATAACATGTATTTAATATAAATCACCGTGAAAATAGAAGAAAGTCTAATAGAAAAGTCTAAATAGACAAAAAACGCAATGGCCCAACATTAAATAGTATATTGTCGTCTTACCTTCACGTGAAACTCAATCTTAAGACAGAGGAACTTGGCAGACAAAGCCACGATGTGTCCATATCGGTCATGGAGGTTTCCCTGAGTCATTAAAAAATAGTCAAATTAGTCTCACTTCAAGAAATGGAAGTAAACTAAAACAAAAAAAAGTAAAATTGTTTTCTAAATTTGCCCTTCATCATATGCGCGACACTCACCCACAGAATGCCCATATCTCGGACATTGCGACAGTATCTGTTGGAGTCTCGAACCGCCTGTTCATCAAACGACAACAAAAAAATATGTACAGACAAATATTTAAGAACATGTATTTAGTCAAGTCAATTGTATTTGCATAGTCCTTAATCTCAGTAACAGTCTCAAAGTCCATCAAGTCAAGGACCTATTCATCGCAAGACAAAAGAGGTACTAGACAGATACTACTTGGTAGTATCATGTTTAGTAAACTATAGTAAACGAAAGAAAGTATAGTTTCTAGTAGGAGAGTCGACTGGAGTGTTTGACTCCCAGCTGAAAGGTTCTGGGTTCAAACCCCAATATAGTCTAAACAATAGGGATCCTCAAGCCAAATGCCTGACACACATCTGCTCCTTAATGACAAAATCACTGCAAGTCACCTTGGAGAAAAGCATTCGCTAAACGACACAATTCCATGTGATAGTACTCAAGTCAAGTAGTTTATGTTCCTAAAACCTGTCGCTCTTGTGCACTTACGTTGGGGTGTCCGTCCCGGAGCACCTTGTGCACCATGTAGCAGTACTTCCAGCTGACCATGGAGCTGCTGGACAGAGGCAGGTTCTGGCAGTACGCCATGAAGGTGGTCGCTCCACACTCCTTGTGTGTCCCCAGGATGATGTCTTCACACGTGTTGTCAAGGAAACACCCCATAAAACATACATAACACATAACATGCAGAGTCTGCCGTACCAGGTAGCCCAGGTAAGTGCAGTTCAGTTGGACAGTGCTGAGTCACAGTGAAAGCCTCAAAGAGTGTCACAGGCCTCACCTCCTCTCGGGGACTTTTCATGGCAGTAACAACAAATACAATAGTTTACATTTTATTTAAGATGATGTAGAATTATGATTCTCTAAGTTCTGAAGGGTCGATCTGGGAAAATAACAAATCTTCTCTGAGTTTCTTTCAAGTCATATCGTCCTGCCCTACTTCCAAATCCCCCTGATCATATATAATTATGAATCCAATTGTAGTATGGATGGCACCAATAATATCCAAATATCTGCCCTTTTCCCCATCAACTACTAGTAATATAATCCATCATCACGACAAAGGCAAAAATAAACACAAAAAAAGGATACTTCTTGCATATTTCTCTTTCAGTGGCGTTTCGGTAGAGGTGATGGTTTTGGTGATGCTGTGGAGCTGAAACAACATGGTCCAGTCAATTTAATCACAAGTACTGCAATAGTCGGCTTAGACAAAGTGAACAATTACGCAAATGCCTTTGTAGGGTATCGTCGCTACGGTCGGCTATTAGCCCTACTACCGCAATAATGATGGTTATTGTGGAAATAGGCAAAAAATGTGTGTTTAAAGCAGCAATGTTGCAAGGGTATGCTATATTAAAAAATAAATAAAAAAGAAACGCAATGTTCATATGGGCCTGCCGAGAAAGCTTCCTTATCAGATCATCCGGGGGGGAAAGGGACTTACCTGCTGTTTTCCAAACTGCTCTTTCTCCGCCGCCAGGGCCTTTTCAGTCTTATTATCAGCTTTGTTCTTTGATTTATGCATGGTGAAATGTATCTTACAGTCAAACTAAAGAGCAACCGCAATAGTGTATTTAAAAAAATCCCGTGTGCTGTTGCGTCGCTTCTTGGAGATGCGCCCGACGCGTCTGAGAAGCGCCTCGCCAATTCCTTCTTTAATTTATGCTTCGCCTTGCCACAGTCCGGTGAGGTGAATACAACTCAAATCCAACATCATGAAAACAACGAAGAGGTTGATTTTCTTAACTATCTCCGAGAAATCAGTCCAAAATAGGCCTACTAAAAACTTAAAAACAGTTTCCATCCATCAGGTGTAGTCTATGCGTCACTGGGCATGGCCTGTATGCAGCGAAACTTGAATGACAATAAAGGGACACACCAGTCACCAGCCTTGTAGGACTGGTTTACCACCCCGCCCACAGATCACCGACAAATCACACTTTACACGTTAAAAAGAGACCAGAAGAAGAACAATAGCCTACTGTCCATTTCTTAGACATTTAATAATGTATAAAAGCAGTACATCATTACCACCAGGATAACATCTTTAAACATAGTAAGTAAAAAAAAAAAACACAAATCAAAGATGAAGTATTACAGTTTAAAAGTATAATTATTTTTTGCGTCGCCAGTTTCTTATTTATGTACATGCTATTAGTTACGTTGCCCCTAGTGGACACCTGTAGCTTCCGTGTAGCACAGAATATAGATTCAGCACCTGGCCAAGCTCAGGTGCTAGTAATGCAAGTAGTTATGTTATCAACAGTGAGTGAAACATATCAAACGTTGGCGACCCCTCGTAACCGACGACATAGTGGCCAAATATAGGCAAGTTTAATAGCACAACACAGTATATTCACATCCTTCTGTACATTGGAAATAATGCTTTAGTTAATACTTGGAAAGTCCTTCAAAATGAACTTCTATCAGGCTCGGGCTCTGTGCTGGAGTCACGGTTTTGGTGGCGTTTCAGTGACCTGATGGAAAAAAAAAAGAATCACAAAATCATGAACACAGATTGACACTCAAGCATTAAATTCATTAATGTTAACACCAAACAAAAACAGCAGAGGAGTTAAACAGAGACAAATGGATCTACCTTGTCTGTTGAAGAGCTTCGGTAACAAGGGGATTTCGGACACATGTGACAGTGTGAGGACTCACTGGAGCCGCTGTCGTGGCTAAGGTTCAGGCTAACAAGAGCGTCCCGGTTCTGTACAGAACCCTTGTGTTTGAGCACAGTACAACCCAAACTGGCGTGCTTGGACTCATCCAGAACCCGCTGCAGACAACAGGATGCGAACGGATGCCTTCCCTGGTAAGAGGGGCGTGAGAAGACAAGTTAGCAACTCCTTTCACAATCATGTTCTTGAAATTAGTCGTTGGATCTGGGGTCTGGCGTCTCACATCGTTGGGGGCACAAGAGAGGACCTCTGGATCTTCGTCGGCTGTAACCGGCTGATTTGTGCCTTTTGCCAAACAACAGTTCCTCATCCTCAGCAAAGAAGTCAGTGAATCATCTTGACTGGAAAAGAGAAGACATGATATTATATATATTATATTACGTAGAACCTGTGGCAATAACATTGAATGGTGCCCCCCTGCTCCACCCATGGATAATGTTTACTACAACGCTACACTAACTAAGAATTCATTGCCTAGTTGTCCAGTTCCCTACCAGGTATGGTCGTGGTCTTGTGGAGTTTGGGGCCTGACCTCCAGTGACAGGGGAGGGGGAGGACTTCCCCTCTGGAGCGTTAGCACTAATATAGTGTTTGTTCTCCTCACTATCTAACTAAACTTGGTTTCTCCTGATGTTTCATGAGGAATTGAGGCACAATTCAGATCAGACTCATCGTCTGCTGCTGCAGAGTAATTCACAGGCCCTTCATCAAGACTCTAGCACTGTCCAACTTGGTTGGGACATGGCGACTGGATGTCAGCGGTAACCATGTTTTCCGTTGTTGATCGTTCTTGTTGACCTTGACCTAAGACCATCTGCCCAGATGTCACACGATCTGCCTGACCTGCTCCTGTCTCTACCATTTTGTGGGAGGCGTTGCTGGTCTTCACTAGTTTGACCGGGGGAAAGAGATAGCATGTTGCGATGGAGTTGTTGATAAGTTCACACAACGTCATCGGCACATCAGTAGCGTCGAGGGACAGCCCAGATATGGATTCTACTAGCTCTCTTTGTTCTTTTTGCCCAGTTATGACTGCGGGAAACGTGTTTGGGGTGTTTTCTTTGGCCGTTAAACTGTTGTTTATGACCTGACTGCTTGGAGACTGCCGCTGCTCTCTAGAGATTTCCAGAATGTTCTGTGACTCCAACACTGTATCTTCCCTAAGGCCACAGAAAGAGGAGTTCATCAAATCGCCAGAGCATGTGACACATCCTGAGCTCCCTTCCTATTGGTCGGTGTGGAATGTGATCACCTGCCAACAGACTCCTGACGGCTCCTCCCTCTCAGCGCCTCACGTGCCGTCTCCAGGTTCAACTGCAGCAGCTGCAGGTCATTCTGCTGATTGTCACACACCTACAGTGAAGACACACGGTTGTATTTAACAATGTCAATGGATTTACTTTACAAGATATAAGAGGAACCGGCCGAACCTCTCAAAACACAAAGAAAAACCACTACATTAAGAAAAATGGAAATTGCCAGCGATACGATTTTTAGTAATAATTCCAAAAATATTTTCGAAAGCATAAACAAGCAGAACTAGTGTCTCGGCGCGTTAGCGCCAAGACGAGTAAACTACAACAACAATATCAGGTATGCGGTGAGACCAGACTGGTGGCTCTCACGTCAGTCGACAGAGCAGAGGAGGAGGAATGAGGAAACTGTGGCGCTCACCATATCATTGGTTTCTCACAATGAACAAAAATGAGGGAAAAAAACAATACAGATTACAGATACAGTACACACACAGACAGACAGAGACTGTTTGGTCATTCAGTGAAAAGACAGTCAGGGCTAGGTGTATACACCTGTCGTAGGCAGTGCAGCTCGGCGTCGGTGCGTTCCTGTTTGGAGCGAGCCAGCGCCAGCAGGTCGTCCTTCCAGCTGTCGCCCTCCCCTGGCAGCACACATGATGACACACTGTCCAGTAAAACCATCTCAAATAAAGCACGACTAGTTATCATGTCAAGTCAAATTGGAAACTATTACCCACATCATTTATGTCGGACACTTTTCTTATCTCATTCTGCGATGTTCGACTGTCTAAATTAATAGCTTTAAAGATATGGGAGTGGTTTACCTGACAAGGCCAGATCCCTGCAGAGCATCTGGTGCTCCTGTTTGAGGCGAATAATCTCCTCTCTCTGGGCACTGCTTTGGGTCACGTGCTGCTGTAACTCCTCTGCAACCGCAGGAAACACACAGTAAGTCAAAGGAGGCAAGTAATAATACTGTCATTCAGTAAGTAGAAGACAGTAAGTGCTGTTTCATCTCCAATAACCGCTCAAGAAATGCCTCCAGGTAGACTGCGGACATTGGGGTTCGAACGCAGAATCTTTCAGTTGGGAGTCAAGCACCACTAGACTATCCTGCCCATGTTAAGGGTACAATATAATACTATAATAAGAAGGAGTGTTGTGTTTATAAGTAAACTACAGTAATAACTACAGGGGGGGAGGTGTTATAGCCGGGCCTGGGTATGCTCCTTTATTCTTCATCAAGCTTAATTTCACACAATTGAGGCTTTTTTTTAGGAAATCACCATTCAGCAAAATCAATATTAGCGACAGCCCTGAGAGCTAACTGCTACCAGAGCGGCTCACCTCTCAGACCAGTGTTCTCATGCCTGTACTCCCTGTGGCGTCGCTTGGTCTCCTCTGCGTCCCTCAGGAGCCTGTTCTCCCGCGAGCGACTCTCCTTCAGCGCGGCCTCCGCGTCCTGCAGGCGTCCCGCCAGGTCTGCCACGTGGGCGGCGGCATCACTCACATCTTTATCCTGAGAGGGAATCAATCAATAACCAATCATTTCCCCCTGAATTATTCCCCCCGAAGACTTCCCTCTCAAACCATGAAATGCATGGACACCGGTACAAATCGAATATTTCAATATTTAGAATATTGAATATGAATATTTCAACATTTAGAAAATGTAATATGAATATTTCAACATTTAGAATATTGCATATCAATATTTCAACATTTGGAATAATAATTGAATTGAATATATATATTTTAATGCTTAGAATATTTAAATCTTCAAGTGTTTCAGAGAAAGAAATCTCTGTAATGATTGAGCCCCTGGTGGACGGTTTTAATTCTGTAAACTATTACAAATAGGTTTTGAACCAAAAGAGAGTACATACTGCACCATGTTTAAATGACAGTGAAAACAAAACCCTGTCGTTATCCATGTGCGCGTGTACCTTGAGTTTGAGCCTAGAGCTGAGCTCTTCCTCCCTGACCTGCAGGGAGCCCACCTGAGAAGACAGAGCCATCACGGTGGAGTTCAGGCTCTCGTTTTTACCCTGCAGAAAAATAAGGCATTGCTTTAGTTAAGTTCACCACCACTTTATTGATATTCGATAAAGGATTAAAGCCTGAATTACACAAACAGAAAGGATATACTGCATTCTATGACATCATTGACAGAAGAAGTGCATTGAAATGAATAGACGGTACATGAACTTTAACTTTAACATCCTCCAGTTTTTTTTTTCCAAACAGGATTGACCATTAATATCATATATACATAAAACACAACGAGCTATGACCTTCTTCATAGCTTTATTAACACCGTTCCTCTACAAATTGCTTTACAAATTCCTTTCCTTACAAGTTCCTTTACAAATTGATAATGTATCTTAGATTAGATTAATTAATTTGAGACATTTTTGTCCAAAGCAACTTACAGTGAATTCAGATACACGTCATCAATGAACAGGTAGGGGTGAGGCATCTTCCTCAAGGATGCCTACAGGTGGACTATAATGTAGAGATCATGATATTAGCTGCATGATGTACTCGGCTCAACCTTGCTGTACCTGAAGGTCTTGAGAGGTTTGGTCCATGTCCCGGTGCTCCTGTCCCAGCTTCTGGAGTTGCTGCTGGGTGATGCCGAGCTGCATCTGGAGGTCCTTCTCCCTGGCCTCCACCACCCAGACACGCCTGGTCAGGGCCTGGATCACCTCCATACGCTTCTGGAGCTCCCCTGCGCAGAAACAATATAAATAAGATTAACCGGCAAAAAAAAATTGGATATATGTATATATATACACATTCACAATACACTGCATAATGTAAGTTTTATATTTTTCTCATAATTTAAATCAAATAGAATTTACTGTAGATATAGCTATGTATTACACTATTTTCCGGCTTAATCGTAATAAATAATAGTAATAAGTAATAGTATATATATGTATATATATATATATATACGGCATAATCCATGAGTTGTACATTAACCATTCAAATATAAATTATAGTTTATTAATAATTACTAATAAATTGTTTACTAATTATTATTCGTTTTTCCTATTTTTTTTACCATCAGAATGGTTTTGTTAACAGAGGAGACTTTTGAACCTCTGTCCAACTGTTTGTTTCCTCACCATCAGACCTGGCACACCGCTTCTCCAGCCTAAGGACCCGCAGGCGGTCTTGTTCCCAGGCGTGGAGCTGCTTGTGGTGGGAGGCAGCCATGGTGTTCAGCTCCTTGTCCCGGTCCTTCAGCTCAGTGATCAGCAGCTGAAGCTCTCGCCTCTGTCTCTGGATGGTGGAGCTCTCCATGTCACTCACGGCTGACATCTGTTTAAATAAAGGACATGAAACACATATTAACATATGCGAAATGTGAGCTGGGTGTTGGGTCATGTTTTAGAGAGGCAGTTCTGAAAGTTTTGATAGTCTAGCAGTTGTGTGTTCTGGGTTCGAACCCAAAAGGCTACAGTTGGCAGACATGTCTATGGAAAAAGTCACAGTAAGTCACTTTGGATAAAACCGTCTGCTGGATGATAGCTAGTTAAAATAGTTAAATCATAATCTCATATTCTAAAAGGGTATTATATACACTATATTCATACTCAAAATTGTTTATCTAGTTATTAGCCAGAGCAGTTTAACACTATTACTAGTATCATGTATTAAAGAGAGTGCTGTATAATGACATTACTGAACTGAATACATCCCTTACTTGAGTGTGCTGTAACTGGGTACGATAATGAATGTCGTTGGAGGAAGGAGGTACACTTCGGCCCAACCTGACCATCCCGTCCATTTCATTGCTAGATCGGACGGAAACTCTGCTGACATCAGCAGGCCATACTCCAACATTATTCTGAAAATATGGAATCCAAAGACATTGTGAATACATAACTATTGTCCAAGTGTACCGTCACTTCGACACTTATGTGTAATGTTAATTAAATTGCTCACCTTTACTGGCGTGCTATGCCAGGCCTCCAAAGAGGCGTCTAAATTAAATACAGGACAATTATATTAGCAGTAGAAACTGTTGCAAACTGTTATGCATGAACCAAAAAAGACACATGCACACATGTGCGCAGACAAATGTAGGAATTTTCTATATAATTTCGGAAAATCTGCATTAATGTAGATGAATGCCTTCAAAATGATGCGTTTACCAGATGACCAGGGTGAAGTAGCCGATGACTTTCCATGCAGCCCACCTGGTCTTCCCTTGTCCATCGCAGGTCACTGGACCTACTGCAGTGTGTCCCAGCTGTGGTCGTTCATCTCATCTCTCGGTACCGGTGCTGACCCGGTCGGGCTGACTGCGAGTCTTTGGCTCACCAAGTGAACTCTCTAGGCAGTTATCTTAGGTAATACATATAGGAATTCATATGACACGTAATGTTACTACGGTATAGTTACCGTGCTGGATTAAATATTTGTTCAGAACGATATTTTCACATTTCTGGCTAGAATGTGTCATATGAGACCGGTTTAGTTTGATTATTTTAAGGAAAATACTGTAGGTAAGACTAACTTAGGTTACTACGTCGGTGTCCTTGGTGCTGTTGCATTCTCCGACGGACCAGAAGAGCACAACGTTAAAAGAAACTCACAAAAACGTGAAGTAAAACCATGCACCATAACAATAAAACGTTACTCTCACAAGTCGTAAAATCAACATTTGGGAAAACTTTGGCGTCGCTCAACTTTGACAATTCAAACCCCGCGTCATAAAGCAAACGTTTCCGGCTTTGGATTTCGCTGTAAAAGTCCCATTGATTATTATTGATGCCGCACGGAGCCTATACTTGGCCTAAACGTTGTTCTCCAAAACGTTATTCTACCATTCGCAACTTTGTATGATTTTCGTCTTACTATTATGAAATAAATACATACATTCATGCATATTATTAAGGCAAACTTTTGTTTTGTAGGGAGACTTTCTATAACGGATATTGTTTCTGGTTTATTTCTTTTGTTGATAGAACGACAGCTGAAGTACATTCGTATCTTCTTTAATAACACTGAACTAAAATACCCCTTTTAAAAAAAATAGATGTGATATTTATAAGATGTAAAAAAAAAAAAAAATCTATCTTGTAAATAGAACGGGAGAAATGACTGTGGTTTATACTCCGAGGCAATAGGCGGCGTTACCTAACTAGTCGTTACGCCCCGATATACCAAACCCACGAAGAAGAGGCTGAGCTTGAAGAGGCGTGCTCTATGTAACAACTCAACTCTTGTCATCCCAATTGTTTCCTCAAGTTTAATTAACTTTAATGATGCGAACCACGTTGTTGAAAAGAAGACGTTAATAGTGTGTGTTGAAGGGTACGTCTCCCCGTCATTCCCACCACTCGGCGCCGTTGATTTAAAGGTCGGTTTAGTGGGCTCGGCGCTAGCAAGCCCCCCTTGGCTGGTTACCATCGTTGCTAGCGTCGCAACCACATCGGTTATTGCGTTTCTCTCGGCTCGGTGGTGGGTGACAGCTTGGTAAGTTATGGCTAGGCGTTGTGAATGAGACCAATACACGCACAGTGTCTCGTTCGCGTACACGGCGACGTGGTGGCAGCACGGGGTCGGGGTGGTGCGACCCATTAAAGCGTGGTGTGTACGGAGAGGCGCAGAAGTAACTGCATGTAGCTCTTAAATAGGCGACTGAACTGTTCCCATTTATAAGTGCCGCATGTGTTAGCAAGCTAACGTCAGCTATATTATACACGTATAACGTTGCTTCGGGACTGATACTAGCAACCAAGCCGTTCCGGATGTTCATGATATAATGAATAAATACATACATGACGGTGGTTTATGTGGGAGCATGTTTGCGTTCTGTCAAATTGGATATACGTGTGTCATGTGAAGCTATTGTATGTGACACTACAGAAATGCAATTGCACCAGTAGTCTACTGACGCAAGCTATAGGGGTTATGGGAAGCAAGGAGCGATGATGACATTTTGGGGGTAGCATAGTCGATTTTATTTGGTTTATATAAGTTATAAACCAAATGTGGAAGTGCTCCTGATGTCGTCTGTGGTCCATATGTAATGATCAGCCTGTAGCCAAAAGCCTTTACCACAAAGTGATTTTTTTTACTTTTTATTTTGTTCCTAGAATATTTGTAATGGCTACTACTGAAAACATGGAATCCAGTTCACCAGAGTACAAAGGGGACCATGGTACAGCTGTCTCGGATTCAAAGTATCCAAATAAAGTCCTTTATTGTGGAGGTAATAATACATAATATATCAATAGTATAATTGATACATTGTTATTCACTGGGAATGAATGCCTGGGATTTGTTCTGTAAATGTTCTAACCCCTTCTTTCCTTGTGTTTTAGTGTGCTCTTTGCCTGCAGAGGTAAATATACAAATATTAATGTATAGTTTCTCATCTCGCCATTGTTATTAGCTGTAACTTAATTGTACATTTCTACTCCATAGTATAGAAGTAAAGTGACATAATTGTACGCTTGTGTTTGCAGTACTGTGAGTATATGCCAGAGCCAGCCAAATGCAGGCACTGGCTCGAGAAGAACTTTCCAGATATCTTTGCCAGGTTGACTGTAGGTGAGTACCGGCCATATATTACGTCATATTACATTTTGTTTTTCTCTAACACCTGCCAGGTATGGCTGTATGCCTTTTCAAATAACTAATGTAAACAATCCACGCCAGAGCCTCCACAAAACACCTATCCAGATGTGGACCGACGTCTGGATGGCTGTTCGTAGAAAGAAATAAGCGTTGTGCTAGTTAGCTCCTGCATCCAAAAGAAAGGTTGACCTCATAAAGTAACAGGCATTCATTCACGAATGTCTTGGTTGGCAGAGACAATCAGAGAGGGAACTCTTTCAGGTGCTTTCTGCTAGAGGCGATGTCTTCTACAAATGGATCTCAGACTATAACAAGATTATCTCATTTTAAAATAGATCCTGGTGTGTACATGTAAAGATCCACCTGGCCTCTACTCCATGGCCTGAATTTCATTGTCTGATTTACATATACACCATACATCAGCAACCAAATACATGTAGAAATAATCAATTGACTCACAATATTAGACGGTATTATTCCCTTCCCCTCATATTTCATAAGGGAGATTTGTATGTATGTATGTAGGCTATGTTATCTATATTGGTAGGTATCAGCAGCCCCTAGTGGCAGAGGAGGGAATGGTTGAAGTTTTGCTCTACCGTATTCTATCCATATTGACTACTAATCGAATACAGTGAATGCAGTGAGTGCTGGTCGCTTATTTCACATATATCGCACAGTTTCACTGATTTTAGTTCATCTAACCTAGCTTAATCACCATTTACCGAGTGCCCAGTATGTTACAGCCTATTTCACAAAGACACAAGGAATGTTATAACAATATTGCTTCCGGTGTCGCAGTAGCATGCTGAGGGTGTTCATGCTTGGTAAAATACCAGTCTGATGGCGTCATCAATTGATTATTGTGTATTCATTCATCAATCCTCTGTTCCTGCCTCGCAGGCCCCCAGGGGAACATACCGAAGGCAGAGGTGGTGACCGGAGAGGCCCCTCCGGCAGTGGAAGAGGAGGAGAAGAAGAAACAAAAGAGAGGTGCGTATGATATGTCAATTAAGAGTCTTTTCAACTGCTAGGGACATGGTAATGTAGTGGCTAGGGATGTGCTGGGTTTGATCCTCAATGTCCACAGCCTACCTGTAGGCATCCTTAATTCATGACGTGACGTATCTGAATTCACTGTAAATTGTTTCGGATAAAAGGGTCTGCTAAAGGCCTAGAAAGATGGAAATGATCATCTAGTATCTGAATTCATGTATAGGTACTAGCAAGATGAGGGTGTAGGCAATGTTGCTTGGTTTCACAAACCCTTTTTTTTACTTATTGATTGTGTTGAAATAACGAGTTTGACAATATTTCCTGTACCATTTATTTTTTCCCCCAGGCGGAAGAGGCCAGATTAAACAGAAAAAGAAAACTGTACCACAGAAAGTCACGATAGCAAAGATCCCGCGGGCCAAGAAGAAATACGTCACACGAGTGTGTGGCCTGGCAACATTTGGTAAGAAGAACACAGCCAAATACAGATGGCTAGCATTGGTTCAGTTCAATCACTAGCATCGCCGCAATTGGTTCTCAATGCAATTTCTCTGCAACCTTTCAGACATCGAGCTGAAGGACGCTCAGCGGTTCTTCGCCCAGAAGTTCTCCTGCGGAGCCTCGGTGACTGCCGAGGACGAGATCATTATTCAGGGAGACTTTACAGATGACATCATTGACGTCATTCAGGATAAGTGGCCAGAGGTGAGCGGTGCACTTCATCTTAATACAGAAGGGAAATAAATCAAATTCAAGTCAAATGTACCTTTTTTTGAATTATTTTGGAACCTGCTTTTAATCAGCAACTCTAAAGGGACAATTGAGCTAAACAAATACAGTGTAAGCCATGGGAAATCTTTAAAGTGGTTCCCGACGCAAATATCGAGCAAATGTATTTGCTATGGATGACATGGCAGGAACATTTGAAAGGAGGGTTCTTTTGGCCAGATTTCTTCTTTAGTGCTTCCTTGGTTCATGGCCTTACAGAAAGACGGAGGCTAGCAAAGCACCTAAATGAATGAGTCATTCTCTTCCCTTTCCAGGTGGACGACGACAGCATCGACGATTTGGGTGAAGTCAAGAAGTGAAAACCTAATATGCACTTTTACTGATTATGGATGTGACATGTAACAGCAAAACCTTGGCCAAATGTACACGTTAACATTAAAAAAAAGAAAAGAAAAAAAGAATCATTTTATATCTATTTTATTTACTGTATATAAATACTGTGGACAAGGGCCACTGACTTGGCATTTTTAGTTATTGATAGCTGCTTTCTCATTTGCCAAAAGCTGTGGTATGATGTGAATCCCTCCCATTTCTCTCAACACAAATCTAGGCTAATAAATTTCAGTCTCATTCACCTGGTCACTACTTATTATTTGTATATGTCCGTCAAGACCTTTTTCAAGAAGGGTTTTAACGGTTAAGCTTTGATTTTAAGATGGTTGGTTATCAGTTATGCTTGTGACCAAGTTGGTAGCTAACCACGAGCTGGTTGTTTTTCAGGGACTTTGTATCTGGTTTGATTCCCTGGAGTGTGTTTCTTCCTAAACATAATAGTTTTATAATGATGGCGATATCCCTAGACGAATACAGTGTACTTTTGTATCCATATTCCCTTGTGCAAATATCACCTCCCCGGGAGATAGCGTTTTAGTACATAAATACTGTGCGCATTTGTATGCCAACCCTACACTTTTACATGTTATCAGATTGGTTTGCATGAGAGCACACACGCACGCACACACACACGCACACACACACACACACACACACATGCACACACACGCACACACACACGCGCACACACAGGGCTGACTCCTCGCAAATCAAACTATCCATCTCTGTTGACACTGTTAAGAGCAGCAGACGGTCGAAATTGACCCGCCGGGCTGCAGCGATGTCTCAAGCGTTGAACGTCAGTACGGCGGACATCTGCTGCGCCTTCGAGTCCCCCATCCTGGATAAGCTCTTGCCTCCCATCCTCGTGCTGGAGTTCATCTTCGGGGTGCTGGGGAACATCGTGGCGCTGTGGATGTTCGTGTTCCACATGGACAACTGGAAGCCCAACTCGGTGTTCCTGACCCACCTGGCCGTGGCGGACTCCATCGTGCTGTTCTGCCTGCCCTTCCGGGCCGACTACTACCGCCGGGGGAAGGACTGGCTGTACGGCGACATCCCCTGTCGCATCCTGCTGTTCCTGCTGGCGGCCAACCGGGCCGCGGGGATCTTCTTCCTCACCGCGGTGGCCGTGGACCGCTACTTCAAGATCGTCCACCCGCTGCACCGCATCAACCGCATGGGGCTGGGCTACGCGCTCTGGGTGTCCCTGGCGCTGTGGGGGCTGATCATCCTGGCCACGGGCTACCTGCTCTCCGACCGGCACTTCTTCTACCGAAACAACCGGACGCAGTGCGAGAGCTTCAACATCTGCATGGGCTACAGCCCCCTGTCCACCTGGCACAACACCTTCTACGTGGTGCAGTTCTTCCTGCCCACGGCCATCGTGGCGTTCTGCACGGTCAGCATCACGTGGCAGCTGAAGAACAAGACCATGGACACCAGCGGGAAGATCAAGCGGGCGGTGCAGTTCGTGATGGCCGTGGCGCTCATCTTCGTCACCTGCTTCTTCCCCAGCACCGTCTCCCGTGTCGCCGTGTGGATCCTCAAGAACTGGTACAACGAGTGCAGCTACTTCCGAGAGGCCAACCTGGCGTTCTACACGTCGGTGTGCTTCACCTACTTCAACAGCGTCCTCAACCCGCTGGTGTACTACTTCTCCAGCCCCTCCTTCAGCGGTATCTTTCAGAAACTCCTCAACAAGATGCTGGGGAGGAAGGAAAAGGATGAGGAAGAGGAGGTTGCGACGGTGGCTCCCGGAAGGATGTAGACCATTATTTTGTGATTCTATTTTATTTTTTAAATGAAAACCCAAATGTTAGTGTGGTGAGGGAATGCTGAGCTCTACCCATTTTGTTATCAAGAAAAAAAACGAAATGTTTGTGGTAAGTGAATGGAAATTATGTTAATGTTGTTCTAAATTATGTTACAAATGTGCAAGTTGAAAAATTGCTTGGACATATTTAAGTAGTTTAAGTTGTGTATGTTAGGCCTATACATAAAGGCATTATGAATTCAGAGCTGTTATTTAGGGCATTTTTTTGTAGTGGAATTTGTCACAAAGACAATCATAAATTATATAAATGTAGGCTACATAAGATAATATAGTTATATTTATATTGTATTCTAGTTTCTATTTTACTTACACATTTTTTCCACATGTATGTTAAAAGTATGTGACTAATGTGTCACGTTGTGTATTTTTTCATCATTTGATCTGTGAGATTATGAAGACAGCTTTGAAGATGTTCTTGGAGAAAATTGAGGACGAATTGTTGGCTGAGGGCTTTTATTTTCTTTTTATTGCCTTAATAAAAAATTATTCAATAACAAAAATGGTGTGTTTTGTATAATGGAAGATCTGGCCATTTCACTGTCATGCAATGGTGAGGCTATGTTTCAAGCATATATATATATATAAAAAAAACCGTTTGCTACCATCAGAGACGCTTTTGAATTGAGTTTCGCATGCGTTTGCATCAGTATCGAAGTGTAGGCCACAACAAGAAGTTATACAAAGTGCCAATCTGTTCTACTGCGAACTAATTGTACCCTCGGGAACAAAGTGATGTGTGACAGCCTAGCAAAGTATAAAGCAAAATACAACAGGGGTGAATACAAATATAAAACCTATTAAAAAAAACAAGTAAAGATCATTAAAAAAAAAATTAAAGAAAACGATTTTTTTTAAATAAGTCCGAGGAACTTTTGACAGTTTTCTTTTTCGTTTAAGGATGATTAATAAGGGGAAAATAACGAAGCGATGTTGTGAAGCTGACGTCAGAGTGCGTCTGGGCTCTGCAGACCGGAGCGAGCCGTTAGTGGGCGGATACCACCAAGTGTGTTTGCGGCTTACAGCGCAGCCGTCAGTGGGAGGGCCTTATTCGTTCCCACATCTGATTGGTTAACCGGCGGCATCTAAATAGAAACCCAAACAAAGTGACAAGAAGTAAGGCGTGGATGAGCCGAACTAAGGTAATTGACGTCCATGTGAAAAGTATACGTTACGTTATGATGTCATATGAATAAACAAATCAATTAAAATGTTGCCTAATTGACCCACTGCAATTTCTCTCTGTAGATTTGCGTGCGTCCAACATGCCCACCATGGCAGAGAGCCGGCAGGTTAGTAGCTAATAGCGAGCTAAAACAGTGCATAACATGCGACTGAAATGCACTTTAGCTAAGTGAATTATCCTAGGAATCCAAGACTGGTCATATTACGTTACGGTGTTGTGATTACTTTTACGTAGATAAGAGTCATTTCGACATTAGTAAAAGCTTTCGGTTTGGGTAAAAGTGGGTATGCCTTTTATCTGTCTAGTTTAATTCATGGAAAGTTTACAATCTATCAAAGACTGACACCTTGTGACAAACAACTCCATCAATTGGTTGTCGCTAGCTGTTGTCCCAATGGTTTTCTTTACGAATACAGTATGGCCCAAAACTGTTTTAACTTAACACTTTTTTGCAAGACGTATGCATAAGGAAAATGTCTAATAACTGTGGTGGGAAAGTCATGCAATTAGACGAAAACTAGTCAAATGTTTGTGTTGCCACAAGCTGTGCTGCACAAAGATCAGACCCTTTCTGCCCTCTCTGTAGGTTCACGACTCTGTGAGGCATCTGGGCAACACACTCGAGGTGTACCTCTGTAAGAAGTGCCCAAATTATCATTGCCCTCTTTGCCCCACTGAAAAAGTCAAATTCAAAGCTGCACACGAGGCAGTGGGACACCTCCAGAATCATTTAACATGGACAGTTGTTCATGGGTGTAAGTAATTATTGTCTTGTGCCGAGGTGCTTTCTTTGTTTTTATCTTGTAACTCTTGCTCATTGATACCCCTCTGCTGTTTAACATGTTGGTTATTTTAAAAGCTCTGCTGAAAGATGTAGCCTAAAACTTGGTTATGTGCTTGTGTATGTCGTTTGTTGTTAACTCATGACATGAAAAATGGTGCAAAATACGTTGTTGTGGAAACCAATATGTTGTAATTGATTTTCCTCCTTTACTCATTTCAGGTTTCAAAGTGTATAAATGTCACCTTGGCTGCCATGGCAAACCTCATTATCACTGTCACAGTTGTCACAAATTCATTGTCAGAAGGTGTGACTACACCAGTCACATTAAGAGGCATCCCTGCCCGGCCGCCAAGCGCCCCAGCTCACCTGAAGAGCACCCTGTCCCAGCTGTTGTGCCCCCCGGTCCTCCTGTTGGACCCCCTGGTCCTTCTGTTGGACTCCCTGGTCCTCCTGTTGGACCCCCTGGTCCTTCTGTTGGACTCCCTGGTCCTCCTGTTGGACCCCCCAACCCTTCTGATGGACCTAATCTTTCTATTGGACTCCCTGGTCCTCCTGTTGTGCCCCCTCACCCTTCTGTTGGACCCCCTGGTCCTCCTGTTGGACTCCCCGGTCCGCCTGTTGGGCCCCCCAACCCTTCTGATGGACCTAATCTTTCTATTGAACCTCCTGTTGTGCCCCCCAACCCTTCTGATGGACCTCCCAATCTTTCTATTGGACCCCCTGGTCCTCCTGTTGTGCTCCCTCACCCTTCTGTTGTGCCCCCCGGTCCTCCTGTTGGACACCCCGACCGGCGCCCTAGACCTGCTGTGTCTCGCCTGGTAGCCGCCAGGGTAAAGTTGAAGGTGGTGCACTGCCCTAAATGTGACTTGAGGCTCTACGCGAAAAACCTGAAGACACATCTAGCAAGGAGGCATACTGCCGCCAGCGCAGACGTTGCTTCTGCACACCGCCTTCCCAGCCAGAGTGTGGACGACATTAATGGGGTTGATACCGCGGCAAACTTAATCCTAATCGGTCGATAACATTCCAAGGGTGTGCATTCTCTGCCTTTTTAACAGTTCCAAATCTACAAACCCATCATTAAAATCAACGGTCAAATTTTACTCGACCAGATGTCGCTTGGCAACGCAAAAACAATGGGGTGGTCAAAAGCACAGCGGCAGAATATTTT
>OMNR01091681.1:0-16782 GCA_900303205.1 Mora moro
GGAGTGTGCCTGTGTGCCTGTGTGTGTGTGTGTGTGTGTGTGTGTGTGTGTGTGTACATAAACAGAGCCGTGAGCTGCTGTACTACACACTCACGTACGGACGCCAATGGGGGTGAATGATTATGCCGGTAAATGGGGCTTTCAACAGCCCCTCAACGCTCTCCTCACCTGTCAGAAGTGTACGGGTAGCGGCATAAACTATGCTGTTAGAACACCGCAGGAGACGCACGCCGCCGCCCCCTGAAGGGCTCCCGCTCCAATTGGTTGCTGGGAAAACGACTGAGATGATTTGATTGGCAAGACGGCCCAAACCGAGCAACGGTCACAGCTCTGCTAGAACTAGCATTGTGTAGCATTTCGGATACTTCGCTATATGTGTAGAATTATTTGACTAAATGATGTGCTATTGTGTGATTTCCATACTAACCTCAGTGGATAGATGGAGCCCTCTGAATGTTTTAGGGGCCTCTTCTTGGTGTGCTCATTACGCAGCTTGAAAGACATTGCGTCATGGTCACATGATGCCTCTGTGATTGGTTAATTTCAACACTTTCACTCTTTTGTTCCCCTCCCCGTTTTCTGTCACCTGTAGGCCTAATCGCACAATCATATTTTATAGAGAACATAGAGAACATGCATTACTCATGCTGCATTTACTGGGAACGTGAGTGATTGAGATTTGATAGGTGATGCCAATGTTAAATCAAAACGGCCTCCATTTTAATCCACCTTGTCTCTTGCTGTGACATCAACGAGACTTGCGCTGCATGCCAATGACACGAGTTGACAGGTAAATCGTAGCTCACGACTAGACCACCGTTACAATGAAGCTCTGAGTCATTCATGCTCATGGATGAAACCACAGCAGTAGAGGCCAAGACAAGATGAAGCAGAAATAACTATTAACGAAAAGGGTAACAGAGAAAGGCGAGGAGACGTTCCTTAAAGATAAAATGTGATACATTTTTAATATGCCATTCTAGAAGGTGGCGGTAATGCATAAAATATGTTAGAAGGTGCTATGTTGCCATCTGCTGGTAGTTTATTGTGACTACAGTACAAAAAAAATGGGCGGCCTACTCGTTGTTGTTTTCTCGAATTCATGAATTAATTGAATGAAAGTTGAAATAAAGTAATTACAAAACTAAATAACTAGCAAAATATTTACATTTACATGGCAATCAGTACATTTGGTAATATGTAAGTATATTAGTCATACCCATTGTTGTGGAGTGTACCTGACAGCAGATTCAAGTAACACATGTGTAAATGCAATTTCATTTATTTGTATGATGTGACATTTTAATTACATTTTTATTGTATATTTTGTTACTCACTTGAACCACACCCAGCTATAGGCCCTGTGTAGATAATGGATGATTCCCTATACAGCATCGTAGCCTCGATTCAAGCATTGATTTTTGGTAAGAGTTGAAAAAGCGACATTGATTCAACATTGATATTTAGCCATTCTTTCACCATTGAAAATATGATGTCAGATAACATTGATTCAACATGGTTGTTTGGTCAGTTTTTCAAGTTCTATAACATTGAGTTATTGTGTCACCATGGTTGATAAATGGTTGGTTTCAAGTAGCCTCTATTCAAAACATTATGGGTTGAAGATGACGATGCTGCCCTTCATAGAGAGGCATACAGGTAGGCCCGACTAGTTTGGTGTGAGTGAAATCTTTCTTGTCATTCCACTTCCTAATCAACTCCAAATAACATCTTGGCACAGTAAGGATAGCTACAGCCCGTGTGTCCCTTCGAAATAATTTTTTTTATCCCTTTTTTTGCAGGATAGGTTAAAGCAGTGTTTTTCAACATTTTTTGAGCCAAGGCACATTTTTTTCATTGAAAAAATCACGAGGCACACCACCAGCAGAAAATGTTAAAAAATGAAACTCTGTAGCCTTTATTGACAATATAAAGTCGTTCTCATCAAAGTGTCGAATAGGAATCAAATAAACACAAAGAAAAAGTATTTTCTAATCGTTCATATTTCTACTCACTCAGTGTGAAACCGTGAAAGGTGAAATTGGATAATTTCCCGCGGCACACCAGACAATACCTCACGGCACACTAGTGTGCCGCGGCACAGTGGTTGAAAAACACTGGGTTAAAGGACACAATACTGAAATGAAAAAGAAGATTTCTGTGAATGTCAAATGTATTGGCTGTGAGCAAAGCATCCATGGTAAAATGCCCACTGCTGTGACGAGACTATCCTGCCCCCTACTGGTAAAATAGTGGTAATGAAAATAGTGCACAGTATAAAGGGCTGAAGTGCGAAATGCTCCATTTATTTCTTTATTATTACTACAGTTAATAACGGCCTAATCACCATACTATCTAGCCTCAAACAACGATGCGTTTAGTTCCGACTGCTCACACGTTCACTATCAAGGCAGTGAGCAAAAACAAGTCCCTTTCTCAGATAGAACATAGATCTATCTATCAATCTAGATCGGATAGATTGCTGCAGAGGTGGTCAGATAAACATGAACTATAATTGCAATGATGAAGAACGTACCCCTTTAAGTTTTTTGAGGACGTCAACACTGAACTCTCTGAAGGGAAGGAGTGAAGTGTCTGACAGGGCATGCTGTGCCTGTGTTATCGACCAGAGGAAACCCAAGAACAAGCTCGGAGCAGGGGAGCCAGCGCATGTTTTAACCATGTAGGATCAGTACACCGGGTCACTTTCAAACTTGAGATGGTCACACCGACACCAATGAACACAGCCCACCTGGGCTTGGGAGGACGTAACGCCTGCGGACCGACCAACATCAACACACGGAATTACCATTAGATTAAATACACCGCTATAAGAAAGGCATTTTGTTTTGTTGTTTAATTGTTTGTAACTACCGCTGTGATAAATAGTGGCCTATCTCAAGATTTGTTTTGCACCGCGACCTCCATCAAGGACTTCCAGGTATCCAATTTTGCAATATTACAATCAGGAGGATATTTACAGATTTGCCATTATAAAAAAAGCCATAGCCTATTTATTTGAGTTGTGAGTTATGACCGAGAATGCCGACTCACTAATAATGACGTTGCAATATGTCCGCATGAATACGCATCATGCGTCGCTTGGTGTTCAAACTGCGCAACAGCGCTTCGTGCTCGTTTCCTGACTGAAAAGCGTCTGCTGTGCTTATGTATTATATCACTTATTTTAAAAGCACACGTAAATGAATGGGGGAACACCATATAATGCGTTATTAACATATTTAAAATGTGTTTCTTTTTCCATTTCATTAAATAGCTTACTCATTTATGTATTAGACTAATTATAAGGGAGAGTGGGTTAAGATAAGCCACCAACAGAGGATGGGTAAGTTGACCCACCCTCTGTTTTAAGCAACTGTGCACATTTGGTGTCATGTGACCATAAAATCAGGAAGTACCCTGTATCCAGTATCGTTTTCATTTTGCTGTGGTGGGAAGCACATGGGAGGAAGTGTATGTATTTTTTCATACAAAAAACTTTTTTTTTTTAGGTTGAATGACTGTTATGTCAAGGCAAATTGATCCAGGTCTAAACATGTATATTATACATGTTGGTGATTTGCCAACAAATAAAACCATGTGAATCATTTAGATAAAGATTAGCCTGAATTGCTTTTTCCCCAAAATGGTGGCTATGGGGCAAGGTGAGCCAAATGCAGTGGGGTAAATTGAGCCAGTGGAATTGGACATCTCAGATATGTTAGTTGGTGACTTTGTCATAGCAAAATGTGCAACCAAATGCAAGAACTACCATTACATTGGCTTGGTTGAGAGCCTTGAGGGTAACAAAGTGAATGCAAGATTTCTCAGAAGAATCCGGAGGAGCACTGGCAGTGAGAAACCCAGCTTTGCATTCAAAGAAACGGATGAGGGATCTTTCCCATGGGGTGATGTGCTGAAGAAGCTACCTAAACCTGAAAAGGTTGGAGGAACTGCAAGCAGGGAGCTACAACTCACATTTCCCTGCAACCTTGATGAATGGAATGTTGAATAGTCATTTTTGATTGTGAAGTGGTCTTGAAGCTCTAACTAATGGTTTGTTCTCACAAGTTCACAACTGTGAAGCTGTTTAAGAAAATTGAAAATTACAGAAAACTATGAGAGGGAATAACTTATTTTTGTATTATAAAGCCTTATTTTGTTGTATTATAGGTGACTGGATGCCAGCAGATCTAGAACACTTTAATTTTGCTCCTAAAAAAACTATGCTGACTTTCCTTTTATTTTGGATGACTTCCCTCATTAACAGAAATGTTTCCAATTGTTTCAAATTGTATGTTGTTTAAATTAGCTTCAATATAATAAATAAGACTAATTGGAAAATGATAATGTATTATTAAAAAACCTTTAAAAAGATGTAATTTATTTTAAAATTATGCTCAGGTTTAAACTTGCAGGTTTAAAGTCAGATGGTGAATTTACCCCAAGATGGCTTAACTTACCCACTGACTCTGATCAACTTACCCCTAACCTGGGGCCACAGGAACACTTATATTTTCAAGGCATTTTGTCATAGATGCATTATTGTAATTTCAATTGATATGACATTCTGATATAACGGGTAGATGTCTTCATTGTATTTCTGTCTCATTTTCCCTTGTCTTGAGGACAACATAAGTAAAAAATGTGCTCATCTTACCCCACTCCCCCCTACTAATTATACTACTTGCTATCAAATGTGTGAAAATGACCTGTGACACCTTGGCATAGGTGGTGGGTCTCTAAAATATTCACTGACACTGAAATTGTTGTTTACAGGTACTGAAAATGGCAGCCTCTAACATTGGCTTCTACTTCGCCCTGTGGACTGTGGCTGTCATTGAGACTGGACATGGGTGCCCAGAGGTCTGCATCTGCTCAGACAAAAACGAACGTCATTTTGCCAAGTGCACCTACAAAGACCTAATTGAAATCCCCAGTGGTTTGCCTCCCAACGTCACCACCTTGAATCTCTCCGCCAACAGAATCCGTTTCATCACGTTAGGAAGTTTCGACAATGTAGCCGCTGTGGCGTCGCTTTGGATGGCTCGCAACCAGATTGTTTCTATTGAAGAAGGCAGCTTGGCTCCCTTGATTCACCTGCGCAACTTCGACATCAGCCACAACAGACTGGTGGATTTTCCATGGGAGGAACTCCAGAATCTCACAGCCCTGCAGATGCTGAAGATGAACCACAACGAGATGGTAATGTTGTCCAAGGACGCTTTCACCAACCTTAAAGACCTGAAGTCCCTCTGTCTCAATCATAACAAGTTCATCACTGTAGCCCAAGGGACATTTGATGGCTTAATTTCCATATCGCATCTGCAGCTTTACAACAACCCCTTTACATGCGATTGTTTCATAGACTGGCTCAGAGACTGGATTCTGACCACCACCATCTCTGTTCCTGAGCAGAATTCGATTGTTTGTGCCAACCCACAGCAACTTAAAGGAGTGGTTCTCGTAAAATTGCCTCAGTCTAAGTGCATGGGCCCCAATGTTACTGTAACGGCTCAACCAAATATCGATCGCACAAATCTCTATGAGGACACCTCATTGATCTTAACATGTGAGTTCAAAGGAAACCCCAAGCCTGCTATCATGTGGCGGATACGCAGCGAGAGCCGAAGGGAAGCGATTGCAGTGACATCTGGAGATAACGACTCGGCGGGATCGACAGAGGACTCCTCATTTGCCGGCAAATCATTCAAAGTCTTCAGTAATGGGACCCTGATAATATTCCACATTAGTAGAAAAGACAGCGGAAATTACAGCTGCACAGCCACAAATGAATTTGGTACGGCCGAGGACACCGTGGCAATAGAGGTAGTGACTTTACCGAGACAAACACCCACTAAGAAAGGTATCCAAACCTACATTTCCACCAAGACCAACCCGACTCTACACCAACAAGTGACCGAAACCTCTGTCTTGGAGCCCTCTCCTCTTCCAGATGTGGAGAGACAAGACATTCCCAATGATACACCCTCACTTCCGTCACCACCACCACCACCTGACACGAACACTGAGTACTACAAGAGAACACAGAGGAACTCCACCCACGCCAGCAAATGTGGCTTGACGTCCAACACAAAGTACATCTCCAACCATGGCTTCAACGGTAGCCTTGAGGACGTCAAGCAGTACACGTTTGACTTTGGCATAATCGCGCTGAGCATATCCGAAACGGAGGCGATGGTGCGCCTCAATCCCCTCCTGATCTCGAAAGACACGACTGACGCTGCAGACGCAGCAGGTGGTAAAGTTCACTCGGAGGGGCTGTACCTGTGCATCTCCTCCGACCTGGAGGACTCGGCCGCGCAGTGGTCCGAGGTCCAACAGGGCGTCAACACGTACGTCTTCCGCGACCTCCGTCCTGGCACCAACTACTCCCTCTGTCTCACCTACACGGGGCAGGCCTGCGACGTCCAGGTGCTGTTCGCCACCAGGAGGGGAGCCCCGAACCTGCTGATCATCATCTCCGTCTGCATCGGCCTGCTGACCGTGTCCACCGTGCCTCTGCTGGGCGCCATCTGCTACCACCTGGTGTACAAGTACCGTGGCAAGACCTACAAGCTGATCCTGAAGGCCAGGGACCAGTACCAAGTGGAGAGGAACCTGGGGGGCCACTTCCACCTCCACACCCCCTACCCGTCCGAGTCCCAGAGGAACATAAACGGCAGCGAGCTGGAGGAAGAGGATGGGGAAGGGGAGAGGAGAGGGGAGGACGAGGAGGGGAGCCAGGCGACCGAGTCCCTCGCCATGTCCAGGGGCAATATGGAGGACTGCGAGGTCGGCTCTGAATACAGCGACCGGCTGCCGCTGGGAGCCGAGGCCATTAACATCACGAGCAACTACAAATATCCCAGTCACTGAGTCGCCACTGTTGTGTATGTGTATCGGCGTATTGTGTATTGACCCGCCCATAGTGGTTTATTTATGTGGCTTCCTAAGTGGAAACTCAAATATGCTCTATTAGCCAGTTGTAGAGGCAGTGCTGGAAGTATTGTAGGAGCAGTCTTTATATCATTATCAGAATTAAACAGTATTAAATACACAGTGTCGTTGGAGGTTTTTCGTCCTGTAATAATTGCGAACGTAGTGTGAAGATAGTTGTTATCGCTTATAGAGTTGAAATTCAGCTGAAAATATCTTTTCATATCATATGTACTTGTGCATAGTACTAACAAATCTGCACATTATTGACCTTTGTTGGAAAGCATCTTCTAACCAAAAGCAGATCTCCTATCCTAGTTTTGCCAATAAAGTGTCCCTGTAGATGGCTGTATGCCAGTGGGCTAATGCTATGCTATCAATGTTTTGTGTTTTTGTGTCAACAAAGATCAATATCAGAGTGTTTGCCACTGTCCTTTATTTAAGTTTCATACTCTCGTACTCATATTCTGACTCGTTACCCTCCTATGTGCCTAAATCAATAAAGTTTTGACCAATTAGAAGTGGATGATTCTTTGGGTAGCCAATCAATTTGCCGTCTGTTTCATCTCTCTCCATCACTCTTAATAAACGAGTGATATATAATTAACACACACACACACACACACATATATATATATATATATATATATATATATATATATATATAAACCTTTTTTTTAATTACAGAATATCTAATGCACGTAAATCCAGATAACAAACATGCTATGGTTTTAATAAGATGATCTCAAAATGGATATGTGCATAAGGAGAATGTCACAACAACTTCTGCTTCTGCATGTAACAGTCCATCTGGCATCTTGAATGATTGTCAGTCATATAAAGGTTGGCTCAATTGTGAACACGGCAGAGGAAATCACAGTGAAAACGTGACATGACATTCTGAGTTTCACTCCTGCGCTACTTCTGCTAAATCTCGGTCACCCCACTGAGGGCCTGTCCCATTCCAAACCTCCCTACAGGGGTCCCTCCAGCTCTACACGTGTTGTCCTGTATTGTTGCTATTTTAATTAGCTGGGGTCTCTACCTCTACTTCTGCTGCCTCTCCCGCCACTAGCTTACAGCTAGCTTCCTTGATGCTGCCTTCCTTAACGCCGAGCTTCAGGGCTCCGTTCAGGGCTCCCTCGGAGGAGGAGGAGGTCTGCAGCTGGAAGTGCTTCCTGGAGCCCAGCAATGAGGGGTTGTTGACCAGGGTGTACAGAAGCTGCCAGCGCACGCACACCCTCTTCCTATTGGCTGCCCTGGTGAGCCTGTTCTCCTGCTGCACCATCTGGATCCCTGAGAGCCCCCGTGGTAGAGTAGAGGTCAAGGGTCAAGGTGTGTGTGTCTGTGTGTGTGTGTGTGTCTTCTTTTGCTTTACACATAAATGCCAATTAATTATTTTAGTCATTTAGGAAACGCCTTTATCCAAAGCAACTTACAGTGAGAGATATTATGTAATTTAGGGGTGATGCATCTTGCTCAAGGATAACTACAGGTAAGCTGTTGTCATTGGGGATCGAACCCAGCACCTTTTGGCTGGGAGTCAGACGCCGTAACCATGACGCTATCGTTATCATCGGTACACTTCATTCATTACAATTCTTCCCCATTCAGGCGTAGCACAAGCTTCGTGGATTACACTGGTTGGGTCTGTGTGTCTGTGGTAAGGTTGGTATACCCTTACCTTTGATGTGTGTGTTTCGGATTCATACCTTCCTCTGCATCGCGTAGCTTCCTCCCCGCCCCCCCGCTCAGGATCTGGATGTCCAGCAGCAGTCCACAGAAGGCCTTGAGCACCGGGTGGGACTGACTCACCTCCACCTTCAGGAAGTGGGCATAGTAGCGGTACGCTAAAGGGGGGGGGGAAACATTTAAGTTTAAAAGAGTTTAATTTAATTCAAATCAAGTCACCCGTGGGTTCCTCTGTCCTCAAAACACAAGGTTTATACTGTCCACTAGACGTTGTGATGTACACTGGATAGACAACGCTACTAGTTGTGGGTGGAGGTCTACTAGTTGTTTAAAACAAAATCAACTCGGAGAGTGTGAGGAGCAACTTGCAACGCTCTTGTTGAGACCACTGCAGAACATTCCCAAAATGCATGTGAAATACACACAGGAAGTCATTATATTCATGTCTGACACTTGGCTGGACTTAAATTGTAGTTGTTTGCTTATATTATATCCTATCCATTATATCCTAACACAATGACAATACTGCACACTATTCTAGTATCATTCCAGCAGCAGTTATATAATGAACACAGCGCTGCTCATTGGTCGTCTATAATATACAGGACACCTGGGTCGTAGGACTCTGCGGTGCGGTGGAGCAGGCTGATGTCGATGCGTCCCAGGTGGAGGATGTTGTACAGGGCGGTGCTCACCATCCTCCATATCCCCACGATGAAGCCCACCACAGTGTTGAGCAGGTAGAGCATATAGGTGAGCAGGAACAGGCTGCCTCTGTCGATGGAGACCCCAACACACCGAACACGCAGACAAAATGTTACAATTGTTCAAAAAACTATTTCATACAGTTTATTTCATCAAGTTTATCTGATTTCACCCAGAACAATAAAGCACGCATTTTGTTAGCAATGAAGGCATTTCTTCTGTAAAAAATAATGAATGTAAAATATAACAATCTCTTTTTTCCTGTACAAATACCTGTTGTTCAAATCTCTCGTGCCCCCATCCTTCTTGATAAAGGCAAACTTAGCAGCCACATGTTGAAGTACTGTGACCACCACTAACGTTACCCACGCTGGCCTGGAAAATACACACGTGTACATCTCAAACTTGGTCAACACTGATTCAAAAAGGAAAGAAGAAACAATCATTTCTAATGTTTTGCAGCCACCCACCATGCTTTCGCGGCCATTTGAAAGAGGAGGAGGTTTCGGCCGTGAATGATGGGAACGATGATGAGGAAGACGAGGAACAGGAAACAGATGAAGAAGACCAGCGTCTGGATCACCATTCCTGTCCACACAGAACACATGAACAAATACTATTATTATTATTATTATTATAAATGATTTACTATTTGTTATTATAATTATAATTATTATTGCTGTTATCATTCATAGTTAATATTGATATTAAAATATTGATATGAATATTATTAAATACATCCAAGAGTCATTTTAGTGTAGATTGTGTAGGATAGGTCCATATTGTTAACCCTTACCGAGGCAGACGATGGCTGCTTGGTATCCTGTCAGGCCCATCCAACACACAACCCCAGGCTTGGAAGGACGAATGGTCTTCTGGCAGTTATAAATGCTATAAATGTCTCCCCTGTACAATCCTTTGAGGTTTGACCTGACCACAGATAGCAGATTGTTTATACAGTACAAGTCTACCACAGGCAAAAAGACAAAAAGGCCTTATGGGTCTCACCATTCAAAGCGGTCCAATATTGAGCAAGGCATGAGTTGTCACTGACCTGTTGAGGACCATAGACCTCATCAGCATCACTAGACTGACCATACAAGACAGCGTCACCGCACACAGGTAGCACACTGCCAAAAACAACATAAGGGAAGATAGAAGATCTCTGGTTTTAGTGGTTCATCATACTGGCGACACCATCTATCAGTAAATGTCAATTTTGTGCAACTCTACCAACCCTCCAGCAACCAGGTGTAATATGTGACGATTTGGACCACCTCCATCATGTTGTCTGATAGGACGATATCGAACCCCAGCAACAGGTAGGCAATGTTTTGATCGATGCCAGCGCGCACAATATGGAGAGTGGGGACGACCAGGACCACTAACAACAACGCCACCTCAACGAGAAAAAAACAACACGTGGTTGGTTTAAATGTCTGGATCGCAAATTAACTGCATTTCTTAATATAGTTAATTGTGACTTCATATGATTTCATATGCCCTGTATACAGTTAATGGAACCATATATATTTGGTTCAGAACAATAGACGGTCCAAGTTGTCAATTCATTAGTGCTTACATGATATATTGCCACGAAAGCAACAAAAGCTGAAATGGCCAACTTGAGCGGGAAACGGAACACTGAAAGAAACAAAAGAGAATTATTGCATGTGGAAAAAATACTGTTGTATCATTTGAATAGATGCAAGTATATTAGAAAGTACACAACACTTGAATGACACACCTTTCTCTGGTGTATAAATATAACCCTTGACTGCTTCCCGTAATCTTTCAGACAGCTTTGGTTTGTCTGTGTTTGTAGAGCTACATAGACAGAGGAAAGTAATAGTTTATGTTGCTCATATAAACCATTATATCTAAAATGTAAATCCATTAGATTGACAGAAAATTCCTGCAACATAAATGCATTTGAACTCTTGTCTCATCTCACTAGACATCGATTGCCATTTAATTTTACCTGGCAATTGAGGGCTTTTTCTTCAGAATAGTCTTCACATAGTCTTGGTAGTATTTACTGTCAAGGTCCTATCAGCGAAAGATACAGAATGAATACAGGACTTATAAGTTTACATTTGAATAAGACGTCATAATGCAAGGGGAACATGTATGTAACATTTCATTGTTGACTCAACAAAAATGAACAGCTAAAATGTCCCACCTCATCGGTTTTAGGGCCTTTTAAAAACAGCAGAGGGAACTGGACACAGAGGTACGCCAGGCAGGCGAGCTGAGGCAGACTTGCCAACAGAGCGTAAAACGCATAGATCTGTGGGGAGGCAAGAAGGACAACAGAGCCATTGGGATGCAAACACAGCAACGTTAAAATCTCCAAAAGTTTAAAACACTCACGACCTGAATAAGGAATAGCCAGTGATACGTTGTGATGTTATTCCACACGGATCTCACCTCTGTCGTCTTGGGGCAGTCAAACTTCTGCCAGAGTAAAACCCCGAAGTGGCTCAGGGACAGCAGGCTCCCAAAGGCATAGCCGGCTCTGCGTTGCAAGGTGCAGCACACCAGCAGTGGGTAATACAGGAGGGGATAGTAGAAGACTGCGATGATCTTCATGTACTCTGGCGAAACAAAGGCGGAGAAGATGTTTCCTTTTCACCGTGAAGATATCGCAACATGCGTATTTTTACAGTATATTTCAGTTTGGAAACAATTCAAAACCCCACTGGTTCACACCTTTGATATCTGCCGGAGTATCTTTGGAGAATGGGAGAGGATCCGGGGAGAGCACCAACATTGCCAGTCTGCTGAACACCAGACCAAAGATGGCCATGGCTGGACCTTTGCTCTGGGTTTGGTCCAGGAAGTTCACCGGACTGTGGGCATCACAGGATGTCTCTTACAGACAGGCGGTATCAAACACACTGAACGACCTGAATCCAGATCCCCACCGCTTACCTGAAGATGCTCGATGAACCTCGAGCGAACCCCCGACACAGTTTGTGTTTCCTGGTTAGAACTGCCAGGATTAACATCATAATGAGCTATTAGGAGAAGAGGGAACATATTTACCACACATTTGTTAGGTAAGATTATAATGTTCTAATCATTCCACCTTGCCAATTTCCATTCAGCATGTGAAGTGTGTGAGCCACAGAAGCAACCTGATTCTCTTCTCGGTTGTAAAGTTCATACGTGGACAAAATTCATTTGTTTCATTATAATCCAACTTTAGGCCTATAATCAAACTCCCTAAATCCCATGTCATTATGCCTCTAAACAACTTCCATAACATTGACCTCGTTCTGAGCCCATCTAGTGTCCTATTACTTCTGATGAGTTCAGGATAGATACAGTCATTGCCCAGTGAGGACTGCCACAGTATATTAAATATGATTTACCGAACCGGGACATTGGCTTATTTCTATTCCAGGTCATCTTGATGTTAACAAGAGTGCTTGGTCACGAATGAGATGCAGACACCGAGGAACACAAAGCTAAACATCGTCCAATTCAATGTGTGTCAATGAGGCGTGGAAGAAAGTTAGCGAGATTCATGTATTCACCACATGCCAGGAAGGAATAATCATGTGTTGTTTACTTGCAGTGATGTAACGCTAAGGTACTTAAGGGGCCAACGGTTCAAACCTCACCAAACCTTGTAATCGTATAAGTGTAAGGTTTCACAAGTCGCACACTTACAGATATCGACAGGACACATAGGTGGAAGATGTTGTCATCGACTGTGGGTTCACATGGCCCTATTACTCTGCAAGTGCAAATATAGACACACAATTTATCACAATAAATACATCTTCATACAAAACATACAAACTATGGCAAACAAAGCCTGACTGCGAGGAATCACCAATGAGGAATCATGAAAACGAATGAAATGTTTACCTTAAATGAAATGAAATGTTTACCAGATGTTCACTTCTTTGTGAAGTGAATGAATGTGTGTGTGTGTGTGTGTGTGTGTGTGTGTGATCGGTGCATAAACACGACAAACAATGTGATTCTGTGAATTCTGTTTGATATGATAGGAGTTGTTTGTTTTTTTATTGAAAGGGTGATTTTATTATTCTTAAGGCGGATAGACTTTAAATGAACTGCTGTACAACATGTTGTCACAGAAATGTAATCTCTTAAGAATATAGTAATAGCAAATCAGCGTTCCTCATACTCACTGCACTGCTGGCTCGGTTGGCTCCTGGTTGTACCAATCTGAATAGTCATAGTTGGTGTACTCGAACGGTGCCGGTTCTACTTTGCTTTGATTCATCGTGGCTGTTGTCACCGGGTAAACCACAAGTCCACCTGTCTCCAAAGCTATTTAGTCGCTGTTAATAATTAATTAGTTGGTTCCCCAATTAAATTTTAAAAAACAGGCGAAGCACTGAGGTATGTACCACTAGCTGCTAGTTGATGGAGGCTAACCCTTCTCACTGCAATATTGATGGCTTGATGAGGCTGAGGGAGAGAGAGAGAGAGAGAGAGAGAGAGAGAGAGAGAGAGAGAGAGAGAGAGAGAGCTTAGCCCTAACACATTCCATTCAGGGTGAGAGTCTAACACCACAGATTATTTAGCACATGCACAACAGTGAGTGATGAAGGTGAATACAGGCTGAATTAAATCAGTGGAGAGTGAGAATAAACGTCATATGATTTTACAGCATACCTACATGACATAGGATTGCGCATTGTCTGTTTGTGGTTTGTGTTTCGTAGCACATTGAACATTGGTAAAATCGTAGTTTTTACTCATAGTTTTAATCGTAGTTTTATCAGTCAAACTGATTCACAATAGGATACCTGTATTGTGAATTATTACCTCAAATCAGCTTTTGTCTGTGGTTATATTTATGTTGAGATAATGGTTCTTCGTTTACGTTCCTAGTGCAATTTGGTAACATTATTTTGTGGTGTGGTGTTAGCTTGTTTGCCTGCCTCTGCCTGTTACTCAAGAGTCTAATCGTATAATAAGATGAAAAACTATGGACTGGAAATCTGAAAGACAGACTTCGTCTGTTTGGAAAGGTCTCGGGGGAAGGGGGGAAGTTGATCTCATGACACGTGAGGCATTACTAGTTGGAACTCATTTAAAGAGAGAATTAAAGATTAAAACTGTTGTAACTCAGTTAAACATAGACTAACAATTGCAATGATTACTTAATTATGTATTCAGTTATCAATTTTGTGATTAACAGTCCAATTTCCAATTTCCTAATATTGTAAACCATACCTTTTATTTATTTATCAACATGTAACAAAAATATATATATATTTTAAGAAATACAGTCAAATATGACTCATATGACAACGGCTTCAGTGGACCTTCATGGCCCACATGCCTCACAGTTAGACAGAAGGAAGGGCAGGACAGCAAGCTATTTTGGATGGATGCAGCGTGAATTTCATAATTAAACATGTCATCCATAGTGTATTGTAATGGTATGCAATATGCTATCATATGTTCATGTTTAATATGGCAATATTTGAATGCTGCCTTTCCCACCAATGTATTTATTAGTTTATAGTGTTGTTCTTTGTTTGTCGTGTGGTGAATGAGACCGCGTCCATTTAAACATACCTATTTAGAGATTATACCTGCCATCTCTCTTATGGCTGGAATGGAAAGAAAAGCTGCAAAAGAAAAGACCAGGTTTAGCAAAAGGAAGAACAGCTTTATTTTACTCGCTAAATGTAAATACAGAAATGGCTAATGGACAAACACTGAGGACATACATGAGGACAGGGAATACACAGCACTGCACTCTCTAGGATGAGTGAGTGACCTTTACATAAATACTTTTTGAGCTAAATAGGCATAGTTCCTAGTTAGCGACCTAGGCTTCGATTTAACCAAATGTCAAATGTTAAACGTTTCAAATACTTGGCAAATGATGTGGTGACTTTGGAACAATGTTAGCCATTATATATCCGTGCAATATGGCATCAACGTGAAATGGTTTGACGTCATTGTCCACCAATATATCTTTTTCTCCCACACTTCTTCCATGAAGAACGTAGTTTATTTAGTTATGGAGATCATGTGTCTTTTCATTCATTTTATGGCCAGGTGCACTTGGTGGGAAGCAGACCATTTGCTGGTAACCTTACTATGCCTGTATATAATACGTCGAAAAACTTTTTCTTAAATACTTGTAGGCGATATAAATACTTGTAACATCCAACGCATGTTACTTGTTGTTGTTTCTTTGTAGCTGTTTTCTACTTCCGATTACATTTCAAAGTAGTAGCCTACTACTTTGGCGCGTTCCCATTTTAAATCGCTCATTATAATTAAGTATAAAAATGTATCAGTCAAAGGTGTATCTAATATATAGGCCTAACGATGCCTATAAACTACTTATGTGTATGCATGCCTCGACATTCGTTCAGGATTGAACATCAAAATCCCATATGCGCTCCATGACTTAATGAGTCGTAATATGTGCCCTATATCTCCAGAGGAGGGCGCTGTTCTACTGCGTCTCGTTTGTGTTCATTGACGGTGGACAACGTTGCAGGGTTAGAGCTTTCATTTATTTCATCTGTCTGATTTCCACATGTATGAGACTATCAGTTGGAATACCATATACAATGTACCAATAGTTGTGCAGGTTCTCATCTGTAAGGTTTGTGCAAGCAATGAACTAATCACATGTCCATGTGATGTGCTAAAGTGTCACTGATATAAAATTAAACTAACAATCTCAACTTTTTCAAAGCAAGACAAAGCATGTCAACAACAACAATAATAACAACAACAACAACATATATCATAGGAATGTAGACCTATCTAACACCTAACTAATACAAATGTTTGTCGCAATAAAGACACACAAATAGAAAAATAGAACACAATGCAGTAGAGAATAAATTGCATTGCATAAATGCTTGTAAATTAATATTGAAAATGAAAAGTGGTTTCTACAAAACCACAAGTAGACAGCAAGCATTTTACAATTCCATAATAAATGTGGATGATATTGCCTAACATCGTCACAAGCATATATCATATGTCATTAAAAAAAATACAGAAAACAGCTCATGAAATCTCTAATATGCATGTAAGTAGCACGAGGAAATTGAAATAAAAGAAGAAATAACAGAAAAAAACAAAGAAAAAAACGAATGTGAGTGACCTGTCGTTACAGCCCAGTCTCTGCTTGTTATTTTGTAACTCCTTCAACCCGGAGCAGGAAGTCCAGTGAGGAGGGGTCCTTAGTTTTTGAACATGTCACACAGCAGTTTCTCCATGGGGGTGTTGCCAATGGTCCTGTGGAAGAACAGCAGCTCTATCCTCTCGGAGCTGACGAAGCGCAGGGAGGGCAGTAGGAGGAGCAGCTTTCCAAACCTAAACACCAGGCAAGAACAAGTCACAAAATGGTTTTAATTAATACATAGATACATACATTAGTTTACATTAGTGACACTTTAAATAATAACATGCATTATAATAATA
>OMNR01091682.1:0-11644 GCA_900303205.1 Mora moro
AAAAACTCTCAATGGTGATGATGCACTAATACAAGCAAAACCAATAGTAAATGCAATGTCCTGTTTGCACCAATACTTTTGCCCTAGTAAATGAACCCATTCATTACGATCTCTTTTGCCATTGAGTTGAAATAAAGCATTGAACTGGTCTGGTGATGCTGTAGTGAGTCGCTCTTTAGAGCATGTCAGCCTGCATAATGCTGAAAGACTGCTGTTGTCTTTCAGTGTGTCCTTGTTTACCCTGCGGTTTGACTCACTGACATGGTTAGGGGCGTATAGTGTCGCATGTATTATAATGTTTAGCGTAGGATTAAGTCGTGTGATTAAGTCGACTTTTAATTTCGAGAATAGTTTCTTTTCGTCGTCTTTATTTGTTTGCTTTCAATGTAGTGCCCTCTATTGGCCATTCACCTTCATTTGTTTACGATTGATTGTACTGGATGTAAACACATTCCTGATTGGTCGGCAACAAACGTATCGGCAAAGCTCTTTTCAATTTCTAGGAAGTAAAAATATATCTAATTGAGATGAACAATGTTGAGGAGACATTTTTCATTTTTTTTTCTATTTACTGTTTTCTGTTTCCACTGTTTGTCAGCAGTAGTGGAGTGGCTTTAATGACTTGTTGTTGTTTGCTGCTTGTATGTGAAAGAGTGGAATCACCCAGTAGATAAATATAACCAGCATTAAAAGTTGACATGAAAGTGAACTCAATCAAACAAACAAAATGAACCAGCGCTGTCGTCAGGATCATGTCCAACTACTGTTCGTCTTACTGCTACAGCTAAAGTAATACATACTACACATACTCTTCACTAAGGCCATAATGTCAGTGTTGTTTCAAACAGTTTAGAAAATGTTTTTTCTATATAGAATTGCAGAAATGGACATTTCCAGATAGTAAAACAAAAGATGCAGGGTCATGCAGTGTTGTACCTCATTCTGTTTCTGCAGTGACCTTTGAACTTAAAGGTGCACACTGGCCTTTTCATATCCCTTTCTCTCTCCTGGAGTACTTTTCTTTTCCAGGTATTTCCTTTTCCTATTTTCTTTTTTTCTTGTGTTTGGTTTCCTATTGCTCTTGTTGTCTCTGGCCCTGGGGGGGACAAGACTTATGTTCCACACAGTGTTCCAAAATAATAAGAATTTGTTACTTAATTAGGACTCTAAAAAGCATACTATCTTAAACTCCCAAACCAACTGTTATTCTATAGTTATCTTTTTCAAATCAAATGTTCTTGAAGCAATTTCAGATAAAAAGACAAATTCCCATTTTGTCCCACTCTGAAGAAAGTAATTGGGTCTGTCCAGCTGGGCGTCATGTACTACGTATGCTTAAGGGTCGGACTCTTTTCCTAGTCCGACCCTTCCAACAACATCCAACATGTTTCATGTCATTGCAAGTCTCTCCTTTGCCGTTGTGTTGTGACTATGATTCATAATTCTTAAACTGGCAAAATCCCATCAAAAAAAAAAGTGTTGCAATGTGTAAACGTGGTTTGTGAAGGGGGGGGGGGGTCTTTATATCTATAATGTAAGTATATTGAGTTGTGAAAACAGTGCGTGATATGTTGTAGATATGTCTCCTGCCATTCTGGTTAAAGTTATTTTGTAAATGGTGCTTACATAGTGTCTCATGTAGGCTAGTTACCTCCCACACCAAACAGTGTTCCATCCTCTGCATCTTTGGTTCAGGTGCTGATCTGCCGTAACTACATGGGCAACATGGACATGAATGAGATCGACCACTTCATGCCCATCCTCATGAAGAGGGAGGAGGACGGCGAGATAACGCCCATGATCACCCATGGCAACACACACTTCCTGTGGATCAAGCACAGCAACCTTTACCGTATCCCCCACCCACCACAAACTCAGTATAAACAGAATATTAGTATACTATCTGACAGATTTAAAAAATATATCGATTTTACTATTATTTTTGTCAGCATTAAAAAAACACCATTTGAAACAGTTCTTAAGTATCTCATCAGTTATGTTTGCTTATTATGTACTTGAACTCCTGCTTGTTAAAACCAAGTTTCCCTCTTGTTTTCATGAACCCACACTATATACTGCAGGCTAATGAAGGTGGTGTAATGACCTCACACCCACCCTGCTAGCCTTGAGTAGTCTTTACGTTAGTTAAACTAGCTCCCCTCCTCCCTGTCAGACCGCTGCATCCTGTTCTGCAGGATGCTGTCTGGAGGTCACTCAGCTTTTGTTTCACTTCCCCTTCTAGCCAGGGTGTGTCTAGCAAGGACTGAAAGATTTTCTCTCAAATCGGTTATTAATTCAAGTTGGAAGAATGGCCGTAAGTAAGCGTTGTTGGGGTTATTCCCTGAACGCTGTGTATTACAACCACACTTTTTATACGTTCAATGTTCTCCATCACATAACATTACCATGTTCTCCATCAAATAACATTACCATGTTCTCCCCTCCAACAACTGCATTTTGTTTGTCTGACTTTTTGTATATCCAATTGAGACTGTCTGTAGGTGTATCCACTGTTGGATGCAGGTGTCTATTTGTGAGTCGGGTTTGTGAAGGTCAACACTGTGTGTAAAGATCTTGGATCTTATTTTCTTTAACAGTTTCTTTAACAGTGGTGGCCATGACCAAGAAGAACGCCAATGCTGCCTTGGTTTACTCCTTCCTCTATAAAATCACACAGGTTTGTTTTTGATTGTTTTGTTTTTTTATCCTCCTTAAGAGCTCATTCTGATTCCTGAAACGCATAATTAAAAATAATTATCGCTGATTACATACATGGTATACCCACACACATACCCTTTCCTGTATTCACCTGTCAGCATTCTATCAACACATGTTAAATTCTATCAACACAACAGCATGACAGATTCTATCAACACAACAACATGTTGTCTCCATGCGTGTGCTCTGGCGGTCTGCAGGTGTTCAAGGAGTACTTCAAGGAGCTGGAGGAGGAGAGCATCCGTGACAACTTTGTGACGGTGTACGAGCTGATGGATGAGATCATGGACTTTGGCTTCCCACAGACCACCGACGGCAAGATCCTGCAAGAGTAAGAACACTCAGTCTTAGCCACGACTCTCATTATTATCATAGTTTCGCCTATTAAGCACCACAGGTTAGACCCTGGGTTAGCTTGTTAGTTAACAAGCTTTTTTCTGTTGGCTCCCCGGACAAGGTGGCTCTGTTTTTTTAAGATGTAACTGCATTCACAATTGTGCTACCATGGCAACAAGTGCTTTCTGTGTGGTGATTAATCACCTTGGCTTCTGAATCATGTTGGCCTTTTTTTAAATGGTGTCTTTAAGTGTCTTTATGATCTCAAATGGTTATTTGGCTGACTAAAGTAGAACTTGTGGAGTTGTTTGTGTTGTTGATAACGCACGTACGCACGCACGCACGCACACACACTACTATATTTGACTATATGCAAAGTATAATTGCAAACCCCTTTCTCACAGACCTTGCGTGTGTGTAGAAAGTGAATATGATTCTTGTTGAAAAAGATTTATAATTGTGCGTTTGTGTACATGTGCCTTTTTCATTAGTGAACACGTCAACGTGCGCATATGCCCTCATGCTTGTTTGTTATGATCGCTAGCAATCAATAGCTCAATAGCTGCCAGTCATACCACACACACACGCACGCACGCACGCACGCACACACGCACGCACGCACACATGCACACACACGCCCCTCCGCCTCCAATTAGCATTTCTGAGGAGTGTCAGGGCAACACAGAACAAACATCAGCAGCGTGAAACTCTTGTGGGCGTCTGGTAACTGTTCTCCATGCAGCGAGAGACTGCCCTGCTCAGGAAGAGCTGTGGGAGGATCTGGGACCCAGTGGGGTGAACACTACCCCCAATCAATCAATCAATCTCCACCACACAACTCCAGTCTCATGGCGACGCACTCGCTGTTGTTTGCGGTCGTCGCTGTCGAACAGGACACTGCTCAAAGCCACTTTTCAGCTGTCAAAAGCAATCGTGTTGTGTGATGCTGTTGGAAGTTTGAGGATTTTGGCATGACCTAGATGGCTTAGGCCTAACTTCCCTTTCTTTCATTTGGTTTGTACACAACCACACATCATTTCCTGTGTTCTGGAAGCTTTGAGCGGCTGCTTCAGATCAACAGAATCTTGCAGAATGTTGCATTTATTACAGTTATTGCCTCGGCCAAGGAGGTTATGTTTTGGCCCCGTCTGTGTGTCTGTCTGTGTCTCTGTGTGCGGGATATCTCAAAAAGTTGAGCACGGATTTGCACCGAATTTGGTTGGTTGGTAGGTTGGTTATGGGCCAAGTAAGAAGTGATTAACTCTTCATGCCAATCAGCCAAAGGGGGCGTGTCAGTGGCTGTGACATATCACAAGAAGGTGCATAACTTCCCCAACAAAAGTGTTGTTTTTTTTGTACTACTACAACTTGGCAACTCACAAAGAAAAGGAAATTAATAAAAACTATATTTTGCTAAATATGACAGGATTTCAACAGGGATGGATGCCTTTCAATATTATTGTCTCCATAAAATCAAGCAATGCCAGCAAAAAGCGTGTGTGTGTTAGCCATTAAGCAAATCTTAACTGAGCACAGCAAAGCATCATGCTCTGTATTCATGATAGTCCTGTGATGATTAACCAAACGTGCATAGAAATCTTTAATGCTGCAAGTACAGGTCTATGGAGACAGAGAATTTTGGAAAACGCATTCAATGAACAACAAACGGCTTGTGTTCATCTGCATAATGGGAGAAAGTTAAGTTGAACCATGTTAAAGTTAACATGGAGACGAGAGACTGCATTGCCAGTGGCTGTTTGAAAGTTACCTAGGGGGATGCTTAGCTAGGAAGCATGATCTGGGGACAGGGTAGTCATGTTGAAGCTATTACTCTGAGGAGAACATAGGAGAGGCAGGAAACCAGGAATAGAAGTGTAGGGGGAGAACCAGGAGACGTTGAGACTGTGGTAGATCTAGCTCAGCAAATATTTAAACTTGTTTCAAGTATGCAATTCACTTGCACAAGAACAAAATACCACAATAATACCATACTGACACAGGGAACAGCCAGAGTACAGCTCATATGTTGTCTTTTCCTGTTTTACAGGTTATGTTTTTTCATATTTTTTTGTACTGTTAGCTGTGTACATTAACAATTAATGTCCACATTTCTTCCATTTTATTTCCAATATTGCCGGGCAATATTTGGTTCAATCCAGGTCTTTTTTGCCAAGTTCTACAACAGAGGCTAATGTGACATAATGACATGTTTCCAAAATGGTATAATAGCTAATTAACATTATTAACATGTACCCCTATTTACACATTCTAGTTGTGTTGAACATGGATGCACTGGTCGCCCCTCTTTGACTCTGGGATGGTGGGGCAGAAGGTGTTTGGCTATAAACACCCTGGGTCACATGTTGTTTACAGTTTTCTATGTTGTTCAAGACTCCCTGGGTTACCTAGACGATCTGTAGCGTATAGCCTATTACACAGTAAGTGGCCACCGACACTGTGACACCACACTGTGTGTAGCCAATGATAATAGCTACAGGCTTGTTCTTTGCAAAATGTGGGAAATTAGCTGATACAGTGAAAAGTGTAGTAAGTAATTTGGCCTTACAATTACTTCTGCTAACTAAAATCCTGTTTTCTTATGTTGTCTCCACCAAACACCTTTTGAACGTTCTAGTCTGCTCTGAACTCAGGTCTTGTTCTTTTTGTAACATTAAAATCCCTTTTCGGAGGCAATGTGACGACACGATGAAGTGCCGCCGACGCCGCCTCTTGGACACCTATAGTATAACTATTCACAACTACTACGGGATAGTGGTTTGTAAGTTATTTAGTACGTTTGCCTTGTGTTTTACACTTAATTATTGTTCATCATCGGTTTGTTAGTTAGTTTGTAACTAACAAAGTTAGTTAGTTTGTTAGTTTTAGTTAGTTAGTTTTTAACACACACACACACACACACACACACACACACACACACACACACACACACACACACGATTGGAAGGACCCAAATGATTGACTGTCCTCTTACAAGGCATCCTGGGTGTTAAAACTTTGAAATGAATGTAGAGAGGTACGCATTCTTCAATGATGCCTGGTACATGTGTTAATGTCTGTAATCCTGATGCCTGGTACATGTGTTAATGTCTGTAATCCTGATGCCTGGTACATGCGTTAATGTCTGTGATCCTGATGCCTGGTACATGTGTTAATGTCTGTAATCCTGATGCCTGGTACATGTGTTAATGTCTGTAATCCTGATGCCTGGTACATGTCTGTGATCCAGATGCCTGGCTGTGTTAAAGTGACATTGTGTAAGATTTACTAATATGTATTATTTTTTTTAAGTAAAATGATCTAGATATATCTGTAGTACATGCTGATAGTTACAAATAGCAACAATCCCATAAATTCAATGTCACCCTATACCTGATATATTGTTTTACTCCCGGCCGAGGTAAAATCTTGTGTTTACTTTACTTGACAGACGTTTTCAGATTGGTTATTTTTACGAAAATCTAGTGAGCTTCAGAGAGTATTCAATATGAATATAGACGGCTGAAAAGCTACTTGTAGATTATGTTTTCCTTTGTCAAACACTACAACCCCCAGCGTGCTCTAGGGCGGCCCTGTGAGCCACAGCTGAGGCTGTAGTTCTCTGCTGTGAAACTACCGTCTGTCCTCTTTGGGAGAGGAGGAGGGATTACTTTAAGTTGAAGCAGTTGAGGAGTCCATTGCACCAATTAGGGTGAAAAGGACAGTTTCCATTGTTGGATGGAGTGACTGCAGCAATGCAGATGTATTGAACCATTGTGGTCATGAGGAGAGATGAGTAAGGCAGAGGTGAGGTGTAAGACAGAGCTCTCAATGTAGTGTTCAGTTTACTTTTCTGCTCACGCCTTTGTGTCATGAACGTCTTTGAATAGAATGCTATTGCAGAGACAAGCAGTTCAAATGAGTTTCCTCGGGGTAGCAGGGTGGCTGTGCTCACTCGTGTGATCGGTGAGGAGCTTGGGAGAAGAGAGTGAGGATTGTGAATGATGCCCCCTAGGTGCCTTACTTTAATGGTGGTTGTGGCCCCTTTGAACTGGGAGGAGATGGACCTGGGGATGATCCAGGGTGAGCTGGAGGGATTTGACTTCTCTGCGGGAGGCAGTGCCTAGGAGCAGGGTTTAACCAGATGGATAGGGGAAAGCTTGAGGAAGTTGAAGAACAGGGTTACTTCTTTGCAAGTGATGGTTGCATTGGTGATGTATAATATAACATTGGTGATGTATAATATAACATTGGTGATGTATAATATAACATTGTCACGCCGGTTATGTTTTTTGTGGCAAATCAATAAAATAAATATAGAGTACATAATGCAGAAGTTCTGCTTTAGTTTATTTGGAAACATTCATAGGCTGCATTTTCTTTTTATTTCACATAATATGTCATGGAATTTCAAGTTTTACATATTTCAATGCATTTTTTTTAATGATATTAGCATTTGAATATGTGTGCCTATGAGCCTATTGGTTTGTAAGATATTTTGTACTCTTAAATTTAATCTTTCAAATTCTTAATCCTCTCTGTTTTATCGTTGTCTGTCTGTGGCTGTGTGTTTTAGGTACATCACTCAGCAGGGCCACAAATTAGAGGTAGGGGCCCCGCGGCCCCCAGCCACAGTAACAAACGCTGTGTCATGGCGCTCAGAGGGCATCAAGTACAGGAAGAATGAAGTCTTCATGGATGTCATCGAGTCAGTCAACCTATTGGTGAGATATGATGTCATACAGTCATTTAACCTATTGGTGAGATATGATGTCATACAGTCAGTCAACCTATTGGTGAGATATGATGTCATACAGTCATTTAACCTATTGGTGAGATATGATGTCATACAGTCAGTCAACCTATTGGTGAGATATGATGTCATACAGTCATTTAACCTATTGGTGAGGATAACTATCAATATATGATGTCATAGTTAGTCAACCTATTGGTGTGGATAACTGTCAATGTCTATGGCTTCAGCCTAAAGATTATATTGAGCTATATATAGCTAATACATTCTTAAATATTTGCCCCATATCTGTCATTGTGGTCAGAGCAATTCAGTCCTTAAAGCATCAGGTGGACAGAAAGGGGGCTTTTATTTTGGTGGAGACCACAGAGTTGCTTCACAGGGAGTCACACAGTATGTAGGACATCAACAGGTTGCAAAACTGGTGACATAGGCGTTTTATCTTTTTCTTCCTAAAGCACTAATGATGGTATAAAAATGCAAAAGAAAGTTTCAGTCGGTTAGTGACGGTTATGTAGATGAGTATAAAAGTAATGAATGGCTCCTGATAAAAAATGTTTAGGCTATATATGTTTACCAATAGATAAGGAAGTACATGGAAACATTGCGGGTGTTGTGAATCCCACTAACATCTTACCCAGCAGGTCAAGGTGCTGGAACACCTTCTCCATCCAGAGGATCCTGCATTTTCAAATGTGGCTCATGTTTTAGTTTTTGCAGAAGTACATTAATGAAAATACATGCAATACATGCTGAAACTGTTAACTCTATTTATATATCCTGGTAGACAAGGTGAAGAAATATTATTTCACACATTTCAACACATCCTGTAACGGCCCAGTAAATGTATACATGCATTTTTCTGTATTAATTCAGTGATGAGTCTCTCTCTGACCAACATGATGAAGTCAAACATCTAGCCAAAACCATGTCACAATAATGTGCTACCGCCACCTACAGAAGGAAAGAAAGTGATTTACCTAAGCTCACGAAGATTCACCGTTGTCATATGATGACAAAAAATAACTATTCGTTGGTTCAATTTGTTTTCTTTTCTTTTAGGAAATGTCATCACCTTACATCAACCATTATGTTCTTCCCTTTGCCATGTGTGACTTTGGTGTAAAATAGAAAGCTATTTGTAGGTTTCTGTACATATAAACCAAGCTAGCTGAGGCTCATTTGACTTATTCCTAAGGTTACCATGTGTTTAAGCCGTGTAAACCAGGGAAATGTTATCGGCGCTGATCTAAACGGTGGCCTGATGGCAAGGACAGAGAAAGTCTTATTTTAGTTAACGTAACGGTGGTCTGCTTTGATCTGGACCTTCTTTGAGTTCATCGCCATACAAGGGCTGCTTATCGCTCAACACAATTCATATTCCTTTGAACCCCGAACATCATAGGTACAATATTCATCACTTTTGGATCCATTTAAAATGTCCCAGTCTCAAAGTAGGAACATTTTTTAAATATTTTAGTTTTCGGCATAGGTTTCCCCAGCTCTGTGTGTTTTTACAGCATAGTTGATTTCAGAGACACAAAAGGGATTTGAGAGTGTGACACAAATAAAGTCACTTCCTCATCAGAAGATAAGGGACTTTTTCACATTTTATTTATGCGTTCAGTCTGTTTGTCAGTGTGATTGTCTTGACTTTTCTTTTCTGGTGTAACATTATGAGAGTTCACACTTCTGGCCAGTGTGTGTTTCCACATTAACTTAAAGCAGGTTTTTAGATTGATGTGAAATGCTTGCAGTACTGTAGGATGCATTGATAATAGTTGTCTCAACTATGGGTTTTTAGACATGAATAACCTGCATGCTGTAACTAAATGGTCAGGTCTCTGCCCGCCCTGGAAGCCATCTCGCATCATCATTATGATGCTTTGATTTGGACCATAATGCATTCCGATCTGATTTGAATTTCCCTGATGCTCTTAGAATCAGAGTCATGTTCAGAGTCAACTAGCACACAGTGAACTAACATACAAGGAATGGGTGTTGATGCTGCTTCACAAAGACCAGAGCAGGACACCAAGGCGGACCATGTTGGTGCCATCTCCATGAAAATGTCATTTACATTTAATTCTATTACATTTAGTATTTTGCATTGCTGAAAATTCTCTTTAAAATACTGTCATTCTCAAAATGCCCTTTTGTTATTTCTCAAAAAGAAGTGTTGAAGTGTGAAAGTGTGAGCACCTGTATGCTGTGTCCCCAGGTGAGTGCATCAGGCAGCGTTCTCCGCAGTGAGATCCTGGGCTCCATCAAGCTGAAGGTGGTCCTCTCCGGGATGCCGGAGCTCCGGCTGGGCCTCAACGACAAGGTCCTCTTCGAAATCACAGGCAGTGAGTGGCTCTGCTGCCGTTGACATAGCAACCATACACGATACATACTATACACTGGACTCTGTCCACACAGCCCTGTATAGATGGAAGCTCTCATTAAGCCCAATGGAACAATGTGTTCAGTGTTGATGGAGAGAGAATTGACAACTATGCTGTGTCTCAATTCGCATACTAGCGTTTTGAGTGTATAACTGCGTTCACACTGACAACTATGGTAAAATGCAGTACACTGTAAGTACCCGGATGGTGTACTCGTAACGGTCGCCATCTTGGCTCCGTAGCGGAAGGGGAGGGGCTACCGGCCTCTCACAAACAAGGAAAAGGAACAGCATGTTCATTTTTAATACGATTTCATTGAAATCAGTGAGCAAACAAGCCGGCAGATATTTTGGTGGACGACAATAGCGGTCAAATGTTGGCACCAATGAGCGCCCGGTTGCAATTCGCCCAAAAAATAATTAGAAGAAGAAGAAGAAGAAGTGGTCGAATGTTGCGAACCTCATTTCCGATAAGTGCACAACAGCAGTGTTCGATTTGAGTCAAAACTACCCTGTCAAAATTCACGTACTACGTCAATAAGTACATAGTGTACACTGTGTACTACATAGAAGTGTCCTAACGGCAGTATGCGAATGTCAGCCACGTCAAACACTTGATTATTATTCACACTGATTGAGTTTATTACCAGTGATTGATGATGTGTATATATCTGGCACTATATATTTGGCACTACAAGCAAGTCAAATCAAAGTACATTGTTTCCCCTCTGTAGTGTAGCGCCACTGCTGGATTAGTAGCGCCACTGCAATGAGCCATGCAGCCATTTTTTTCAAATTAGAAATTGTGTTGGGCACCCCAAATTGTTTTATTTAAAAACAGATCATAGGTGCCCCCTACCGCACCCCCTCAATTGTTAGATGTCATTTTTGTCAGAAATATTGTGGAAAAATACTGACAGCAAAATAGTGTTCTGCTATTGAAGAATACAAAACACATGATGATACTGTAGGTGGTATTAGATCACGAATGGCTTTAGACTAAATATAGGAAGTATAAAGAGAAAAAGTAACACAACACGTGACTTAATAATAGAAAGTAGCCTACATATTTGATTGAACAGAAGCAACAGTATTATGAAACTCAGACGATCGGATGGCTACATATTGCTATCTATTGTTATAACATTGTATGAGACCATTTCTGTTGGACTGCACCAGAGCCCTGCTGGAGTCAGTGATCACACTAAGACCTCTCTGCACATGCACATCAACATAGTGCACCTCACACACACCTCTGCACTGCTGCTGGAAATAATTGTAGGGGAAACACTGTAAACAAATATATTCATGAATGCCGTTTGACCCACAGTCTTTCCCTGCAAAGACGCATACGTATGTAGTCTCTTTGGTTTCCTGGCAGAAACCTGGCGTTCACAAGCTCCTCTTACACCTTTGGGGAAAAAAAACCAATGAAACCTCGCCTTCTGGCCTCC
>OMNR01091688.1:0-5000 GCA_900303205.1 Mora moro
GTTGTTTATAAATATGGTCTGAAGCCTTCCGATCTACGAGAAAGCTTGTCGGGAGCCCTGATAATATCAAACATGTTTAATATTTACGACTTCAAATCGGCACGGCCCTGATCAAATCGTCTGAGGTGCTCGGCGATACGATCCGAGAAACTGATCTTCATTGAAAGATGATCTTAAAGAGCGACGCGGGAGAATCTAAATGTCAAACCCTAAAATCAATACATCCAATGTCACTCAAAATGCTCTTATAATAACCTTTTAAAATCCAAATCAAAACTCCGGGAATATGTTTCTCTCTCTCTCCGATGTGATTATAATCACCGAACGTCGGCGTCGGCCGTGTTTGTTAATAGCCGCGGCTTAATGTCACGCGTCACGTTTGATCGCAGGAGTTTAGCGAGAGTTTCGGTGTTTTGCGAGTCTGGAATCTAAGGAGGTGTACCGGTGTTTGGTTCTGTCCGGACGCTCCACACCCTGCGGGAACAAAAGGTGCAAAAGATTCATCGCGATAAGTCGATTTGTGTGAGCTGTCTCGCGATTTTTTCAAATCATATCCGATTTCAAAAATCTCCTCGTCTGTCCCCAGCATTAGTTGGAACGCAGAGTCTGGGGTTTGAAATGTCGATAACACCGCCTCCCTCCCAGGATGGTTAAAGGGGGCGTCCATAGTTTGTCTTCTTTCTTCTGTTCTTCCGTTCATGCTTCTCCTCATCCTTGCTCGTCGTCGTGTCAGGGCGTCGTAGCGAATGCCCTTTCCGACCGTTTTCCATAATTCAGAATGCATTTCAAATCAAAGCCGCAATTCCTGGATTTTTCTTGTCACACGGGGATTTGTCTTGGGCTCATCTTGATCCACAACACAAGACAAAGTTAAAAGGGAAAAAAGGAAAAATACAAAGGACCTCCAGAACAAAATGTTCCATTTCATTTTGACTTTGAACACCATCTGTCTTAGCGTGTGAAGGAAGTGAAACAGCAGCTGAAGGTGCAGTGACTCACCCAAAGCCTTTGTTGTACAGCTTGTTCCCAGGCCTTCACCACTGCTCCACTGCTGTTTGTTTAGTAATATGAACTTTTAATGCGCTATTTGGTCGACCGCGGTCTCAAGGTCGCCCGGCTGTCATCCGTGTAAGACAAGACCCTCTGGTCTCTGAGGACGAGGTCTCTCCTGCCGCAGGTCCAGGGAACAGAGAGAGGGGGATCGTTACTGCGGCAATACATAGATCACAGTCACATCACAACCTGTAACGCTCCATCGCAACCTATAACGTTACATCACAACCTGTAACACCACATCACAACCACATCTGCATGTGAAAGAGTTCAGGCAGGGAGAGGGGGAGGGAGGCTGTTTAGATGGAGCGATAGAGAGACATAGGAATAGAGAGAGAGAGAGAGATAGGAAGAGAGAGAGAGGGAGAGAGAAAGAGGGGAGAGTGAGAAATAGCTGGTTAGAAGGATACAGGGAGAGAGAGAGAGGAGGAGGGGTAGAGGGAGAGAGAGGGAGAGAAGAGGGATAGAGGGAGAGAGAGGGAGAGAAGAGGGATAGAGGGAGAGAGAGGGAGAGAAGAGGGATAGAGGGGGGAGAGAGGGAGAGAAAGGGAGAGAGAGGGGCAGGGCTCATCCTCTCAGCCATCTCAGATCCATTGTGTTGTCACGGTGATTTATGTGGCGCAGTTCCAACATCTCCCTGCAATCTCAACCCCATGAAGAATATATGCAGCTGTTCATGTGATGTGGCCTGATATGAGAGGTCTGATGGATGCCGCGCCTCCGTCTTCCTAAACAAGATGACTCCCATCCCGCCCCGAGTGCCCGCCATTAGCCAGGCTGGCTGACTGGAATGCTAATAGGATTAGCATTAGCATTTAATTTAGCTGTCGCACCTGTCAGGCATACTACGTTTTGACGGTCGACAGCGGTTTGATCCCATCGCTCAGAGAATAGAAACCAGGCCTTGAAAAAGCCCCCCTACCCAGACCTAACTAACTAGATAACTAGCTAACTAACTAGCTAAGTAAGTAAGTAACTAACTAACTACCTTGCTAATAAACGAGTTAACTAACTAGCTAACTATCTAACTAACTAGCTTACGAATAAACTAGCTAACTAACAAGATGAATAAACAACTAACTCACTCACTCACTCACCAATGTCCGCAGTCAACACATGGGGCTCCTGCTCACTGTCCAAGTCACTGTGGATGAAAGTGTGTGCTAAATGACACACACACACACACACACACACACACACACACACACACACACACACACACACACACACACACATATATATTCTAAAGCACATATGTATGTAAGTTGTCAAACGTGTACAAACGTGCACATTACAGCGGTATGTTGACGTTAATCAGTATGTTGTTTCGCACCTCGTGTGTATCCTCCAGCGTGCGTTTGTATTTCCTGATGGCGCCATTGTAGGGTGTACTGCCGCAAAGCATCTGCGTATGAGCCGGTGTTCGTACGCATGTTGAAAATGTGCATGTCTATGTAATGGAAATGTGTTCCCGGCTGTTGGAAGAAACCAGTGCCGCTCTAGCTTGTACCCGCTGCAACGCTCCACCACATTGGATGCATTTGATGCAATTCCAAAGCAGTGCCTAAGCCCTGTCCTTTTATAGTGTGTCTCCTCGCTGCAGATCTATGGGGTCTCACACACACAGACGTGTGGAGGCTGAGAGTCAAAGCCAAGTGTGAAGGGAATACATCCCAGCCCCTGCTTTTAAATCCCCTTCCAAACCTCTGGGTCTCATATCTCTGGGTTTTCAGTGAACCAAATTCAAGTTTGAGTTCACTCTGAAGCCCATGTTATTGCATTTCTGGAATGTATTGCAGTATGGAGGATGACATATAAAAGTCAAAGTCAGTTAGTCAGTAAGTTCAGTGATGGCTGAAAAAAGCATATGGACAATGCTCTGTGAAACAGATCCTTATAAAAGATGTATAAGCCTCTGCTGTCTATACATCTTTATATATAAATACATTAAATTAATCAGTACATACATTTGACATTTAGATTTTAAATATTGACAGTTTGACTTATATGATAAAAAAGTGGATCGTGTTGTGAATGTTGCCCCTTCACTAGACTGTGTTCATACAGTGATACAAGTCATAATTATAAACCAATTTATTTTTTTAATCAGTGTGACATTAGATGGAAGCTTTCAGCAGAGGACACTCGCAGAAGCTTTCCAGCCCAAGGGGAGCTGGGAAGAGGAGGAGGAAGAGGAGGAGGAGGGGGAGGAAGGGAGGCATGGGGATGCGTTTGGTCGAGTCCATCGGAAGGGAAAAGTTAGGAAAGCAACCCGAGTGCGATTTGCAGTAATTGGCGAGGGGTTCTGCTTGAGCACACATATGCATCCCATCAAGACGCACGATGCGGCTCCTCTTGAAGAGCCCCTGCAAGAGTGTCATTGTGTTCATTATTTTGGGCCCTCCACACAAAGTGAATGGGATCGATCCTAATAGGATGGCTATGGTCTCTGGGACCACGTGACACTGTAATCTTAACACCTATTTGTGCAGCCGGATCTATGAATGTATCTGCTGCTGTGTCCCCGAGTTTGTGGGTCGCATAACGAGATGATGCACAGTTTGGCGTTGCTCTAACACGTCTAAATAATATATCTGACTACAGCAACTTTAATGTGGTTGAAGACGAGCAGGGGAAAACACTGCGGGTTCTTTGAAAAATAGTGCCACTCGCGATAAGTTATGTCTGTTAGGTGTCTGTTGACTTCTACACAATTCTGAATGCTCTGGTACTGCATAGTTTGATTGGTGCAGTAGGTGTAATTGTGTTGTACACTGTGGGATGCCATAGAATGGATTCCTAATAGGTCAACATAATGAATTAACATTGATGATGTACACACAATAATCAAGGGTTAAGACTTTGGGGAAGTTTTATTAAAAAATGTATTCAAGTTATATTAGAGTTATAAACCCAAAGCATGCAGTAAACCAGGCAGATCAAAAACAAACACTAAGACTCATTTGTGAGTTCTGTTTGACGCTGGCTTAATTTGATTGTGTAAGAGAGTAATGACATTACTTTGTCTAATTGGCGAAAACCTAAAATATTCAATCTTCAAGAAAAAATTATTCCAGGGTAATTATTGTTGATGAATAACCAATTTTTTTCTTCACCAATTAACAGGCTATTTATTTTTTACAAGTAATTGCAGCAAGTCTCACATCCCTACTGTGAAATCCACAGACAAGATCAATCACATTATAATAACTAATAGGCAAAATGGTTGAAAGAACAAGAATATTAATTCAGGCAAGACTTCTTCATGATCTTCATGTATACATCTATCATTCATTATATGATGATATATCATCTCATCCTAATTTATAATTTAAGGAAAGGTCAGTTAAATGGCAATGTGCTATGCAAGGTAAATGTCAAAATTTCTGTTTGGCACTGAACATTTTCCCAAGCATTGCTACTTTTACTGCACACAAATGATGACTTTCTGGTTTGGAAAAAAAACGAAAGCAATTTGTGTCTGGATCAGTATCCACCCAAATTGATCTGTAACCATCCTTTAAGACCTGTCCACCGTTTCAGACAAAGATGGATAGAAAATGTGTATTTCCCCATGTAGCTTATTGAAAGCTAAGGTATGTAGCGTGTAGTTTTGCCATGTCTTTTGTCTTTCCTCATTGAAACAGTCCTATACGTCATATACGGCTTGTACATCAGAGTGCATCATGGGATTTTTTTGTTGCCGATACTCCGCCATATTGAGAGGCCCCAAGAGAGTTGAAGTAGGCCTACTGTAAAATCCTAAATCAATGTAAATATACCGTAACCTAGGCTAATGGAAACTTTGTTTTGCCACGTCTCCCCACAATGACAAATAATTTCACGATTAATTACTAAACAATGACCAAAAAAACATTACTACCCACATAATAACTAACATTCTAATGCTCCTTGTCTTTCCTCATTAAAACAGTCCAAGTGATATT
>OMNR01091699.1:0-10710 GCA_900303205.1 Mora moro
GACTTAAAGTTTAAAGGGAGATCATCAAGTTGAACCACTGATGTCATTGGTCCAGAGTTCTCCAAATTGGACCAATGACATCAATGGTTGATTTGATTTTGAGTTTAGTTGATTTTGCAGACGGGGATTTTTCACAGCGTGCGTATGAAGCAGTACTCTGTTGTATTAGAAAATAGCCACGTTTGATGATCCCCCTTTAATGGAGAGACGTGTGTTTGTATTTTCGGAAAAGGAGTTGGAGGAACAGAAGACGGTCAACAGAGCTGAACTGGACACAGAAGCTCTCAAGGTAGTAGACACTTTTATACATTTAACGTAATGTTCTCTGCTGAACTAAACAGCTACTGAATTTATTTGATTTGCTGATTTTTATATTATATTATAGCCCATTCTTTACCAAAAATATGTTTTTACCCGGGTTTGTCATATTAGCCAGACCAAAAAAGATTACATGTGATTTTTCGAAGCCCCTGAAGAAGCGCTTGATGTTTCCATGTGTGGCGGTTTACAGCGGCAGGAGCTGGAGTCGGAGAACAAGAGGTTGAAGCTGGACCTGGGTGCGCTGCGGAAGTCCCTGACGGACGAGTGCGGGCCGCTGGCGCCCCCCAAGCCGGGCTCCATGCCCTACAACGTCCTGCTGGAGCAGCTGGACTGCAGCAATGAGGAGCTGGAGATGCGTAAGGAGGAGGTGCTGCTCCTCAGGTCCCACATGGTCCGCCAGGAGGCTCTCAAACACAAGGTAAGAGGAGTAGCATCATCATATGATTATCACTGTTGTTGTCGTTATGATTATTAAACCACTCTGTCACTATGTACTCTATGGATCTAGGACTCACTGACAGACGGTCTGAAGTTGAATCTAAACCAAATCTCCTCACTACACGACATTGACAGGTAGGCTCACCTGTCCATTATCCAAAAATACACTGACATACTCTCACCTATTTCCATCTTTGATAAGCGTTCACGATTCCCTCTCTCGTCGTCAGGTCGACTAAGCTGCACACGCTGAACGAGGATGGGGAACTGTGGTTGGTTTACGAGGGCCTAAAAGAGACCAATAGGTGTGGTAATACTATAAATAATGTAGCGTAGCATGCCTCCAGTAGTTTCCTGTGCTATAAACGCAGTGTAGATGCTAACGTGGATGCTGCTAACTCCCCCTCCTCTCTCGCAGGGTCCTGGAGAGCCAGCTGCAGGAGCAGGGGCGCGCCCACCAGCAGGAGTGCGAAGAGCTGCGCAAGGACCTCCACAGGGTGAAGGAGGAGAGTGAGCAGCAGCAGCAGCTCCTGGTCAAGAGCCTCCTCCTGCCCAAGGAGGCGCAGATTGAGGCGCGCCTTCAGCACGAGATCACGCGGCTGGCCAATGAGAACCTGGTGGGTTGGCGGCCGGCTCCTCTCACGTTGACCTTTAACCTCAATTGGTTACCATGTTTTCTTGTTGTTGTCACAAAGCAGTAACAACAAAAACATTTTCTTCTGTTTTGGCAAATCTATACTTTTTGGATTCATTGGATCTAGGATCTCATGGAACGTCAAGAAAGTCAAGACAAAACCGTACACACGCTTAAACAGCAGCTGAGAAGTTACGCTGACAGGCTTGCAGAATTTGAAGGTAATTGATTTGGATATCCTATGTTATATTGCTTTACATACATAGATACACATATATAAAACATTTTTTGGAACACAATACAAAGATCTGTAATATTTAACCCTTCCACCTCGATGTTCAGCCTGCGCCCGGAAACAGAGCACCGTATCACAGATTGGCATCCCAGTCAACATCACACGCAAGGAGAAAGAATTCCAGGGAATGCTGGAGTATAAAGAAGGAGACGAGTCCATGCTGCTGAAGAATCTGGTCGTAGGTATGATCACCTCGGGTCTATAACAACCTATTACATCAATAACCCAACCGAACCGGTATGAAAGCCATGACATGTACAGAGCAGCTTTACATTTCAACACACTCTCTTTGTAATTGGGCCCTCTCTCGTGCTTTCTGGACCTGCGTTCTTAGATCTGAAACCCCGTGGCGTGGCAGTCAGCTTCCTGCCTGGGTTGCCAGCGTACATCATCTTCATGTGCATACGCTACGCCGACCACATCAACGACGAGGAGAGGGTCAGCGACCTGCTCAACTCCACCATCATCAGTATCAAAGGTGTCGTCAAGGTGCAGTATTGGACTCCAGTGGAGGACCATCGTTGCCGTCACCATCAACATGGCCAATTAACTGTTCCACGACCCATTCTGTGTGCTAATGTTCCCCCGTATCCCCTCCTACATCGTAATGCTAACTATCAGTATATGGAAATATACCGATGAACCATATTGTGGTAACAGAACCCCTGGTCTCTGTTACTGCTGCTAAGGTACTTTAGGTAAAAACTAATCTTACCGCTTTTGTTCCCAACAGAGAAGAGGAAAGGACTTTGAAATGGTGTCATTCTGGCTGGCCAACGCCTGCAGATTCCTGCACTGTCTGAAGCAGTACAGCGGCGATGAGGTACTCTTAAAAAAGACATTGATGTCTGCATGATGCTTGCTTACTTAATTACTACTTACAACTTACATACCATAAATTAGTATGTGCCGGGTAAGTAACTTAGGGTTAGGGTTAACGTAAGTAACCCTAACCCTGTCTTACCTACCCTTACTGTATCTGTCCTCTCTCCTCCTGTAGGACTTCACCAAGCACAACACCCCTCGACAGAACGAGCACTGCCTGGCCAACTTTGAACTGTCCGGCTACCAGCAGGTGTTCGGTGACCTGGTCATCCAGATCTACCAGCAGCTGGTCAAGTGCACACAGGACCACCTGCTGCCTCTGATTGGTGAGGGGATGCTCTGTTTCGTCTGTAGCGTCAGGCTCAATGTGTATTAGATCCCCGATACCTTAAACAATCCAACCACATATAATAAATATAATAATAATGCATTTTATTTGTATAGCACCCTTTCATACTAGGGGACAATCTCAAGGTGCTTGACAGTGCATTAAAACAATAAATCAGACAACAAGGCAATACTATTTGTATATATATATTTTTTTATATAGATATATATATGATCATGTGCTGCCACCACCATTTTGTTGGTCGACAATGTCACCTCACACCAAAAAACTCCTGGGTTCAAACCCAACCGAGGTATTTCTGTGTGGAGTCATCCTGTGGTCCTGTGTAGCCGGAACTGTTTTGAGCATAGCAGGGTGCTGATGTAATTTGCATCTCCGCTGGATCAGTGGCCGGCATGCTGGAGCACGAGACGGCGCAGGGGGTCCTGGGCTCCATGCCCACCGGCCAGAGGAAGAGGAACTCCAGCGTTGCGGACGAGGACGCCGTTACCGTGGAGACCATCCTGCAGCAGCTCAGCGCGTTCCACGGCGCCATGAGCCAGCACGGCATGGACCTGGAGCTCATCAAGCAGGCGGTCAGACAGCTCTTCCACTTCATCTGCGCCGTGACTCTCAACCACCTGCTGCTGCGGAAGGACATGTGCTCCTGGGGGAAAGGCCTGCAACTCAGGTAGCATGGAGCTTAGCTTAGCATTTCAGCCCCAACCTGTCTGTGTTTAGTCTGTGAATCAGATTGACTTTGAATGGCAAGGTTACTAGAGGGCTCCCAGCTGAAAGGGACTGGGTTCGAGCCCCCCTATGTCAGCAGCCTACCTGTAGGCATCCTTGAGCAAAGATGCCTACCTGCTCCTGATATTTGATCGTAAATACATTGGAGTACAAATATATAATAACATAACATAATAATAATAAGACTTTGTTTCAGAATACATAACAGAATACAAGGATTACAATATAATGTACAGGGGCCGAAACGTGCATATATATATTTATTTGTTTATTTATTTATATAGCATAGCAATATAGCAACATGCTACCAATTAAAATCCAATCAGATAGAAGTTTTCTTTATACAAACGAAATGGTGACGTTTAAGTTAGCCATAGCCTTGTTGTGTCTAAGCGTGTGGGTCCGCGGGGCGGCAGGTACAAAGTGTGGCAGCTGGAGGAGTGGCTGGTGGAGAAGGAGCTGGCAGAGTGCGGCGCTAAGGAGACCCTGGAGCCGCTGATCCAGGCGGCGCAGCTCCTGCAGATCAACAAGAAGACGCCGGCGGACGCCCAGGCCATCTGCGCCATGTGCACCGCTCTCACAGCACCCCAGGTCACCACAAACAAACCCCCCCCCCACACACACAAACCAAACACAGGGAATGGGTTCAGCCTTTGAATAAACTGTAAAGTGACATTCTATTCACCTAGCCACCATCTCGGTTGTCAACGCTACCCAACCGGGTGGGGGGAGCTGAATGCGGACGTTTAGAACCGAGATGGCCTCCAGGGGAATAAGCCCCATGTAGTTGAGTTTGTGTACGATTCGAATGACCGTGGTTTCCCCGTGTTTCTTGCTGCAGATTGTTAAGGTGCTCAACTTATACACGCCGGTGATTGAGTTTGAGGAGAGGGTGTCGCCGGCGTTCATCGCAATCATTCAGGTGAGGCTGAGTGCAAGCCGGAGTGTGTGTCGGAGTGAGCGAGGGGAGTGACTCGGGGGGCTCTGATTTATTTTTGACTGCTTTCTGAGATGTTTTTGTCGCGTCCTTCTCAGGCCCTCTTGATGGATCGCAGCGAGTCAACGACGCTGATGATGGATGTGAAGAGCGTCTTCCCCATCAGCATACCCTTCACTCCCTCGCTGGTTGCCATGGACGCCATCCAGATCCCTGCCAGCCTCCACCTGGGCTTCCTCATCCGGGTTTAAACCCGGGTTTAAACCCCCATGCTTTTTTGTGTCTTTGCTTCATTCCATCAAATCTTGAGATATTGTTTAAACCAAAGTGCCCAGCTTCATTTGTATGTGTTGTCTAATGCTATGTGTAGGCATATCTAGATTTGTTTTCCTGAATCCAATTTTACAGATTGACTGGCAACACTAGTGGTGCAATTGTTTATATTTTTAGATTTTTTAGATTCAGAGCAGATTTGTGTGTGCACAAAAATCCATTAGCTGCCATTTCTACACAGGGAAAGTGGTCTGAAATATTTCATTTATCATTCATAACCTATTCTCTGTGCACTTTAAATTATGGAAAATAATAAAGATAATAAAGATATATATATAAACAAATGCAGCACTTGGATCCCATAGCTTATCTAGATGCCCTTATGAAACAATAACAGATTTGTTAAGATGTTACATCAACCAAAGAGAAACCTTTAAGTATTTATATGTGTGTGTGCCTTTGACCAAATGAAAAAAAAACATTCTGAATTCTCTGTACAAAGTGATGGAATGTGTGCAATGTATCGGTGTTTCCAGATTGATTTTATAATGCACTTTTATTGTGGTATTAAAAATATATGCGTACAAAATATATAACATTTGTAATGTTTTGACATTTAACGTAGCCGGCCAATAGCATGCCTGCGCACCCACAGCCACTGCCACTCTCAGGTAGGAGCCAGTGCTTGCAGAGAGGGGACGCATCCTGTTTCTTTTGTTGATCAAATCCTTGATCAAACTGGCACTCCCACTTCGAGCTGCTGTCACGAGGCGTGTGGGCGGGGCCAGTGAGCCAAAGTCCAGCGCACAGGTGATCGCAGAAGAGCGCAGCAAGCCTTTCCCTCGCTGAGTGAACTTGTTGCCAGGAGGTGCGCCGACAAAACACAGAAGTCGTTGCGATCCTGGAAGGGAACCACATTCTTCCTACTAAAAAAAATAAATAAACACACACAGCAGCCACACCGGGTAACAATAATGCTTGAGAATGACTTTGTTGGAACTTTACACCGAGGTAGGAGTTTTTTTCTACTTATGGACTACTTAATTTGGATTATTAGGGTTATTAATACAGTGTTGATAATTAATCGGTCTGACAGCGAAGGATATCCACGGGACATATGGAAAGTAAAATGTTGTTAAAATGTCTTTGCAAACTTAGGCATTCAATCGAATTATGTATGTTTGATTTCTGAATTGTTTCGAGGTATTCAAACTGAAGGGTCCAACTACATAAATAGGCATATACCATATTCTCAGAATGAATGAAGGAAGGAACCGTTTCCCTTCGATAGCAATGGCATTATTTGACCATTTGACACTTGACTGACTCAACAAACAAGCATTTTACATTCCCACAATATTAGAGACATTAGAAATATGACTAATATTAACCAGTTACTCTATACCCCTTTAGTACAACAGAGTATGGGTGCCAGATACAGAACACGTATGGAAGTCTGCAGAGATTATCAGAGACTTCCATCTTGGCGACAATGTCCTGGATTTACGTCTTGAAGATGGAATTGTGAGTAAAATAAAAAAAATAAAGTAATAAAGTAAATCAAGATGAACCTTCCCTACAGTCAGGTGCAGCTACAACAACAGCTGATCTATCTTTTTCTTCTTCTCTTCTTCTTCTTCCTCTTCTTCTTCTTCAGGAATACCACTACAAGGTTGACACGGAAAACCCCCAACTCCCACACCTCCGCAACCCTGACATCCTAGTAGGGGAAAACGACCTGACGGCTCTGAGCTACCTCCACGAACCCGCCGTACTCCACAACCTCAGAGTGCGCTTCGTGGAGTCCAAAATCATCTACACCTACTGCGGTAGGCCTACTGCCGTGGGAACATATGAGCTGTTCAAACTCTTTTTGGATAAACCCTGCAAACAGTACAGGCCTACTCTATTGGTGGCGGGAAAACCCCTACAAACATATTAGCTGTTTGAATGTGATAGTGAAGTACTCTGGGACAGCATAGGCTCTCTGGCTCAGTCTATTTCCTTGTTCGCAGGCATCATATTGGTGGCAGTAAACCCCTACAAACAGCTGCATGTCTACGGGGATGCGGTCATCCATGCCTACTCAGGCCAGAACATGGGGGGCATGGATCCACACATATTTGCAGTGGCAGAAGAGGCTTATAAACAGATGGCCCGGTAAAAAATGGATTTAACGAACAAAAAATACTCATACTTTGTACATGTGGAATCGGTGTTGACCAACTTCAGCCAACATTTTATAGTTGGGTGTTGGTGTTTGTTGGTGTTTGTTGTTGTTGTTGTTGTTGTTGTTGTTGTTGTTGCAGTGTGCAAGCACCCTAAAACATACACTCCCATCATCCCACTGACAGAAACCACAAGAACCAGTCTATCATCGTCAGCGGGGAGTCGGGCGCAGGGAAGACTGTGTCTGCTCGCTACGCTATGAGATACTTCGCTGTTGTCAGCAAATCTGGCAGTAAAACCAGGATAGAAGACAAGGTCCTGGCCTCCAATCCAATCACTGAGGTAGGAATTCAATGGGCTGGCGGGCCATGAAAGATGGATTCATGGTCTTTGCGAGCGCAATCTCGCGAGTGGACACTGACCAAAACAGAAAGCCATGTTTCCATGTTGTAGTATTTCAAATGTGAAAATACATTTGAACCAAATTTCAAATTTGAACCAAATTTCAAATTATTTCAGCATTCACATTTCAATATATTTCAAGTCATTTTTGTACACACTTTATTATTTGTAGTGAATTGCAATAAGGTCCACATGCCTTGTGTTTCTTTCTGTCTCAGGCGATAGGCAACGCAAAGACCACCAGGAACGATAACAGCAGTAGGTTTGGAAAATACACAGAGATCAGCTTCGACAAGAGGTACCGCATCATCGGCGCGAACATGAGGACATATCTTCTCGAGAAATCCAGAGTTGTCTTTCAGGTAATTTCTTTTGACGAAAAATGAATAGGATGAAATGTGTTATTATGGAGTTATGTTGTTCAACTCTTTTTGTCGTTGGCAGGCAGAGAATGAGCGAAACTATCACATATTCTACCAGATGTGTGCCTGTGCAGAACTGCCAGAGTTCCAGACTCTAAGATTGTGTGAGTTGTTGTTACTCTGCTCACTGTGTGGATGTTTAGGACGTGCCTGCCAGTGTTTTAGTGACACTTTTCATTAGGGTTAGTTATCTTACTGTGTATCAACGTGTCACTTCCTCTTATGGGCCACTCAAAAGAAAGGAAAGTGCCCTTGGGTTATCTGTTTGTGTTCCTGATGGTAATTTAGTAGTATTTGTCTTTTAATCTTTAGTGAGTGCAGATAAGTTCCAGTACACCAGCATGGGTGGAGAAATCCGAATCGAAGGTGTGGATGACAGAAAGGACATGGAGGAGACACAGAAGACATTCTCACTGTTGGGTAAGCATATATACGTTTAAAGACCTCCATATGGCACTAATGTAACAGGTTTTTTTTAACTCCACATTTTGAACACGCCTCTCTCATCCAGGACTGACTGACGAGTTTCAGTCGGATGTGTTCCGAGTTCTGGCGGCCATATTGCATTTGGGAAATGTTCAAATCAAAGTCGTTGGGGGTGACCAGTCCTCTGTCCCTGTGAGTCACATTGCCAGCTTTTTCATACATAATGCATGTTTTCATTCACATTGCCGTGAAGGTTTTCCACTCTCAGCCCTAAGGTGCTGGGTTTGATACCCCACCATCCTTAGCCTACCTGTAATCATCCTTCTTGCTCCTTAAAACCTGTATTCATATGCACTGTTTTCAATACTAAGATTGTTAGCAGGAGAACAGTTTTAGAAAAACTGAGAAGACAGGTTCCATAGGAGCAAGTGCGAGGGGTGTTGTCAAACGTTGTTGTCAAAACCCGTGTCACACTCGCTTGTGCAGGGTATGCAGTCAATAGTAAACTACCACTCTGGAAAAGCACTTTTAGCCAGAGTTAGATAGAGTTATCGTACTTCCTTCCTTCCCCTGTTTAATAACTTCATACATGTTTTCAACTGGAAAAAGTGACAGTGGGGTTTACTTACCATTTAAATGATCCTAATGGAACCTTCATTCCTATCCCCATCCCAGTCTAGTGACCCCCACCTGGTGGTGTTCTGCGACCTGCTCCATGTGAGTGCCCAGGAGTTGTCTCGCTGGCTGTGCAACCGCAGGATCGTGCTGGTGATGGAGACGGTGGTGAAACCTGTGCCCCAGGAGCGGGCGGTCAGTGCCCGCGATGCCCTGGCCAAGCAGATCTACGCTCATCTGTTTGACTGCGTTATCCAAAAGATCAACACAGCACTCAAAGTCCCAGGAGTACAACACGCCTTCATAGGCGTTCTGGACATCTACGGGTATGATGACGTCTGAATCTTTGGGTTTTATTTGTTTGTTTCAGTTGTTCATACTTTTTGTGGCTCATGTACATGAAAATATTTGTATCTGTATTTGTAATATTGTTTTTTAATAGTGTTTTTGCCGGTTTGTCTACAGGTTTGAGACGTTTGACACCAACAGCTTCGAACAATTTTGTATTAACTACGCCAATGAGAAACTTCAGCAGCAGTTTAACCTGGTACAGCGTGGGAACTTGCATCTCAACCAAAACATCCTTTTGTGCTGTTCATACAGGGTTTTAATATATTCATCTTTTCTTTATTGTTTGAATTAGCACGTGTTCAAGCTGGAGCAGGAAGAGTACATGAAGGAGGACATCCCATGGACCCTGATCGATTTCTATGACAACCAACCTGTTATTGACCTGATTGAAGCCAAGATGGGCATTCTAGATCTCCTTGATGAAGAATGTCTGGTGAGATGAGCTAGCCCTAATGTTGATTGTCCAAGTTCCACTTCACTTGTTTTGCTTATTCTGATGTGCATATCATTTTGTTTGTTTTGTTCCACATGTGTCTCTATGTCATGGTTGTCCATCGTCAAGTTTCCTCAAGGAACAGATCAGAACTGGCTCCAAAAGCTGTACAACTACCTGCACGACAATCCCCTGTTTGAGAAGCCAAGATTGTCAAATGAAGCCTTTATGATTCAACACTTTGCAGACAAGGTGTGTGGTCCAGAGGTGCCAGTGTCTACTCACTACTGCTAGGATCATTGCCATGACAGCGAAAATATAACTGCTGGTCTTTCTTTAACAGGTACAATACCAAAGCAAAGGCTTTCTCGAGAAAAACAGAGATGCACTCTATGAGGACCTGGTGGAGATCATGCGAGCCAGCAAGGTATTGAAACCCATTCTTTCATTTCCATGGGCTTTAAAACATCAAGGTAGCTATGTTCTCCGTATTTTAATATTCCTCCATTGTTATCAGTTTGCTTTCCTGGCCAACTTTTTCCATGAAGAGGCACAAACCATTCGTCCCACTAAGGGTTTCAAAGTGAGGCCTGCCAGGCCTGGGGTGAAGCCAGCCAATAAGGATCTCAGGACCACCGTTGGAGATAAGGTGAGCATGTTTGCACTCTGTCTGCACAGCAGCAGCCAGGCGACCATCTTGTATTTGCTTTTCAGTGTGGAATTGCCTCCTTCAGTTTGGATTTTCTGTTTGTTTTGGAGGGTTTTTTTTCTTTCACTATTGCTGACGTCTTGTTTTCCATGGGAACCTGGCCTTCTTGGTGCTGTAGTTCCGCAGTTCTCTGTACCTTCTGATGGAGACCTTAAACGCCACCACCCCTCACTATGTACGCTGCATCAAGCCCAACGATGAGAAGCTCCCCTTCGAGTGAGTCAAGACTGAGGGCGGGCCGTGGCGGGGGGTTGAGCTGCGATGACCTAACGAATAGTTTTAACTGTTCTGAACGATATGTATAGCGTACCTGTTGGTGTTTAAATGGGAGAATTGTACATAAACTCAACTACATTCTTATACATTGAATAATTAATTGAAT
>OMNR01091710.1:0-14915 GCA_900303205.1 Mora moro
TCAGGAAGGGTGAATACATTGTGATGCGGCCCAATCAGCGCTCAGCATTTCGTTAACTGCCGCCATAATTACTGGCCCAATGAGGTCATGCATTTTCACGGAATTGTGTTTTAAATTGGAATCCAAACGGGAGCTGTACGGAATCTCTCATCCTCATTACAATAATTCCACGCGGCATCTGTCACTCAGATTAAAGGCCAATCTAGAAGGCCTGTAAGCCAGCGTTGGCCTACCGCTGGTGTGAGTGCCACATAAGCTCGTCGCTAATACATCACGCAGACGAAGACGTCCCGGCCACTTTTCGCAAAAACTAGGGGTTTTATTTATTTGGCGACACGATACGGGGGAATTATCAACGGCTTGCCCGGCCATAGTTGGAACTAAAGAGCGCGCCGCCAAATGCAGGTGTAGAGACGATCACGTCTCTCTGACGATTTCACAGTCCCAATAAGACGGATTCATCTGCGCTTCTGTGACCGAGGGCTCCATGTGAGGCGTAGCGTAGCTTAGCGTAGCTTAGCGTAGCTTAGCGTAGCTTAGCGTAGCGTAGCGCTGTTCCGGAGAGCGTGACGCACAGTCGGGCCGGTAGGGCGGGGGGAGGGGCCCCTAATGTCTGTCCTTGCTCCTGCAGATTTCTCATTATTATTCGTTTGCAATGATGACCATGCATCAAATAATATATGATATGTGTATTTCACGTGACAAGATTTGTGTGAAATAAATATTTTGTTTCATTTATTTTTGGATCCGAGCCGCTGTTGGTTGGCCGTTATGTACAGCTCTGCTGGCCCTTATGTCCAGTCACTTGGAGTGTCCTCGCTGCCGGGCACCACGAGCATTACATATATATTCATGAGTTCATAAATACAATATTTGCTATGACATGTTCATTCATTCATTCACCACATTAGCTTAATAAAAGCCCATTTGATTGACCACGTGTGTATCCGCTCTCGGTCTGATTCCACAACTTGAGTGAGTCAAACGGGTGCGTGCGTGCGTGCCAGTGTGGAGGTTGGCCCTGAGTAATAATATACTAATAATAGTCTAAATATATTTATTGAATAACTCACCGCCATCGGTACGCTCACACTCTCGCCTGCTGCTGCTGCTGCTGCCTCCGCCTTTCATCACCCGATCACAATTAATGGCGACCTATGAGCTAGACGCGTCTGTCCTCGGTATGCTAGCAGGCTGCGCGTCAGACAGATCGTCTTTCTATCCATCCGACTAAAATACGCGATAGCGGGGTTTTTTCTTTCTTTGGGCCATGGTTCATTCCAAACACCTCAAGTCGCCAGACTCGTCGCTGACTTCAGCGCCTAATAGCGCCGCTACTTAAGAGAGCTTCCTGGGTTGTAAACCATTCGCTAAGTAGACCCCGCGCCGATCTGTTAAAAGCTAGCGACTGTGAAACCGTCGCTCGCAAGTAGCATCGGGACCGTTGGATTAAAATGGCCCCACTCTGGCGTTGGCGGTCGGTGGGTAGTAATTCCCACCATTAATTTTAAAGCTATCATGAGCTTTCTTGCACCCCACCCTCCAACCATTGTCTTTGTGCATTCTCTAGGTTTGCACATCACAGGGGCCCTCGTCCTGCGTACGGGAGACCTAGGCCATCCGTCAGCCCCGATGTAACTCAACACAGATTACAGGTTAATGTGTTTCCTTGTGTTCGGCGCGCTATGCTGATATCTAATGCATTGCCAAAGCAGTGCAGTGTGAAGCATCCTGTGAGGCTTGATGCTTGTCAGACTGAGAACAAAAAAAGGCTCTGGCGTATGTGATGGGAGATTCATGCTACAGAACTCTGGGTTTTCCCCTTTTTTTCGGAACAAGGGGATGAACACAATTCGACCACAAAGATCCCATTGTTCGGCTGGGTTTTGATGGAGCTCGTTTTTCTGTTTGCTTGGTTATAGCTCTGTCTGTCCGTGTCCCTCAAATGCTTGGGTTTTTATATTAGTATCCCGGAGGGTGGTCTGTTGGCATTGTCCTGGAATGAGGGACACAATGGTGAACACGAACGCTCGCAGTGTGAATCACACCCAAACTCGAAAAAGACTGACCCCAAAATGCGAGAAGAAAAATCTCCCTGCTCTTCATTTTATGTGTTTGGCACACAAAGTGAAATAAATAGACGCATAAAAACTCTCTTTAATAGCAGGTGGTGAACATTTGTTGAAATGGGATCGGTCAGCCACACGCCATGCGCCTTTTGAATCCCTCTTCAAATTGCGATTTTAAAACGCTGGTGGGAGCGCGATGCAAAGAGAGTTTTGTTTTCTCCGTCTAAACAGACAGGAGGGGCGCTTGCACGAGAGAGACGTGGGCCGCCGTCGTCAAAAACCCGCCTCCGGAGGTGGTGCGCGCTCCGTTCAGTCTAGACGGACTAGACACCGGTTGTCACCCTGAATCCGAATCTCGCGCGGAAGTGCCGTGGAGTCTCGTGATTAGCTCGTACTTCACCAGGCGCCGACCTATATAAAGCAAGTCATGCTAATGTCTCTGAAACACCCGAAACGATGCCCCGCTGCGCCTCCTTTGGTTTTTACGATTCTATGATTCCCAGCGCTTGCAATTATATGATTCAACATGGTTGCCGGCATTATCCAAAGCAATGTAAACATGTAAACAGAGTTTTTGAAGCGAGATACAAAGACTCAAAAAAACATTTCAAATATTTCTCTCATGTAAACAGGGCCTCTGCTCTACCTTAATCATCGTCTTGCCCGTCTCATCGTCTCCCCCTCGCTCCCTCCAATTGGTTTCAGGGCCTCTCTGGCATAATATTTTCTAATGAGCATGATAGTTCTTTCCATACATAATTAAACATCTCCCTCTCTCTTAGGGCTTGATGTAGTCTGGCAATTAACAAGCAGCTGTGCCAGTTACAGGTGGGGTTTTGAGCTTTGGTTTGATGGGCTTGGATTGTGATGGTTTTTGGTGCTGATAGATATTCATGTGTTTACCATTATCACATATAGTATATTGCTAGCTAAGTTGCTAGAGTACACTTCTTACATGCTGGTCTTGGTAGTTTTTTATTTTTGGTTTTCATGTCATTTTCTGATCTTCCATTCCATTATTTATCATTTTAATTTACTCATCACAGCTTCTCCTGACTGTAGTCTTTGCTCAGATATGTTTTAATGATAGAAAGACAGCCTTCTCAAACATAGCAAGCTAAATAACCAATAATTACATTTAGTACAAGCTTTTTTGTTCGTGGCTACTCTTGCACAACATACAGTTTACCAAGTTGGAGGATCACTGTAACTACATTTAATTATATTTCAAATTAAACATAAGGCAGACCTTCTGCTCTGAAGAATTACACTGTTTAATTAACTGACAGAGGAGAGGAGTGTTAAACATTTTAAAAACAAATTAAATTAATGTGGTGATTTGTCTAATAATATGTTTTTAATTGATCTAATTCTAAAATATGAACAATCTGACACTATACATACAAAAATAACATTCCGTTCTGATTTTCTCCTGTATTGCCATCAATTTGTTAATTCTCTCAAAGTCACAATTGACTTTTAATTATTATTTAAACACTGACTTATAACTCAAAACAAACTCACGCAGCTTGAAGCCATGTGTAGGAACATTACATTTACATTACAATAATTAAAAAGTACTTAACATTTTAAGACATAGTTCTGCTAGAGCCACTAAGAGAGAGCCAACCCATCACTCTAAACAGCATTCAGTTAGAACTATTCAGTGTTTATTTTGCTATTACGAAAGGCCAAGGCCATTTCCTGAGTTTCCTTAATGATATTGGTCTATAATACATAATAACTTAACTGCAGCTATACTAAACTGATTTACTGGCAGCTAATATTAGCAGCATGAAAGCTACAGTGTTTAAACACTAGCCAGTTCCACTGAGACACATTTTGGCACACAATATCATCGCCACCTGTTCCACAGCTTTTAAAACGACAAAAACCTGGGCCATGTGTTCATAGACAAGCATTGCTGTGTTTTTCGCCTATGTATGCAGTGTAATGTAACTACATTTGAATGTTGTGTTTAAATCATTCACAAGCATGCGCATAATAATGACGTGTCGTGGAATTGATTAAATACACACCACATAATACATGTAAGCTTCTATAGCATATAGTTGATTAAATAAGCTTTTGTATAAAGTCTCTTTGTACCTCAAAGAGAGCTCACTTCCTCTATTGAGACTATAACCATGACCCCTTAACACTACAGCCGGGCCGTCTCCCCTTCTCCCCCAGGACAGACCACCTCATTCCTTTAGTATGGAAATAATGTATCTCCCCAACTTCCCCCTTCCTGAGTTGTCAATGTATTGCTAATCAACTCAGACTCTCAGTAGGTGCATTGACAATTAACTAACAACAGCGATGGCCAATCCTTAACTCTCCACAACGGTCACTCCCCTCACCTTTGTTACCTTTGTTGTTACTGTACCCACCATGTGAACGTTTCCCTATCAGAATCATGTACACCCATTGCCTCTCCGAAGATGCTTGCTACCTGTGTCTTCCCATGATCATGCTCCATGATCAAGCCCTCTATAAAGTCTTATAGAAATGGACGTTTGATGTATTACATTTAGCTAAACATCAACCTGCTTGTACCTTACTTCAGAAAATGAAAACATCTGAACGGCCTATTTTCACATCACTTTTCACATCATCCATAGTGGATTTTTGCAATGAAATATGTTGTGAAATATGATGTATGATCTTTAATTTATTCATCTAAATGTATCCAGTGTTACTTGCATGAACTGTATTAGTTCACCATTTGCCCATTGTTGATGCTTCCTTTGAAGCATCAACAAGCATGTTCATGTTCCCTAGCCCCCCTAAGAAGGACCCTTGCAGCTTCCCAGATAATCATGATACATTATGCCGTAGTCCCACTTTATGACCTGCACCCCAAATGTAAACGTGCGTCCTCCTCCCCTCTACTTCCTCGCCGTTTTTTTGTCTTACTGATCCTCTGATCACGTGTCTCTCTCCGTACTTGAAATGCCTGTGGTTGTTCAGCCTTGCTCTTGCTCTCGAAAAAACCGCCGGGCTATTCATTGTATCGCTGCTGCTGTCTCCCCCCCATGGCCGTGCTTTCCTTGAACACACTCTGAGGAACATTCTCTGAACATCCTACATACCGTATGCATCCGTGCATTCAGGTAAAAGAGGACGAACGCATGGAAGACCGTGTGTTGAGAGAAAACAAAGAGAGCGAGAATGATATGTGGCATTCTGCAGCAGTGTATTGCTTTGTTGAAAAAGGGTAATAAGATTGCACCAATGAATGCTAATTGAAACTTAGCTTCTATATTTGACCAGTGCAATAACAGTACAGCGCAAAATCAATGTGAGGCAAAAAATAACCACCTCCCACCCCCGGCTTACACCAACACCCATGAGAGTCAGAGGTGGTAAAAAAGCCGGAAGCAGGAGAAAAATAAATAAATATTTCTTAAAAGGTCAGATGGCACACTGGCCAAAGAAAATGATTTGAAAAGCAGAGGAAAAACAGAGACTTGGCATGTGTAAGCACAAGCTAGCTAGCTACCAACACTGAGGGCCGACGGAAGATCAAAACTGAAACCCATGAGGTAGATGTTAGGCAAAGTGGGCAAGGTGACAGGGGGAGGCTAGGGGGGGAAGGACACAGAGTCCCTCTAGTGGGCGGGTGAGGGGACACACCGTCAGCTGAGTAAGAGTAACGGTTTGGCAAAGAAGGAACCCCGACACGAGACAGAGGGACAGAAACGCGACAATGTTACCGTTTCTCCAGCTTGAACAAGGCCGGACCCCCTTGGGTTTTGGTGTGTTCGTAGCACTATTTGAAGCATTTCAAGCAGTGCCGTTAATTTTCTGGATTCACTTACTTAACGATAGAGGAGTCTCACTGAGTGAGATAATATGTTACTAGTTTCCCCATATCAGCATATATTTCCAAATCCAAACCCTATAAGATTACATTTAAATAAGCCATTTGCCTAAGCCGCAAAATAGCATTTTGGTTTTAGTCTTTTGTTCATTCGTTCTGATAATGCCTCTTTGTGCTTTCAATAACCCAGAATATGTTGATTTCCCTTAGTGGTCACAGCGGCACTTTCAGCGTTGGAACGCAGCTCATTACCCTTGGGAGGCCGGGCACGTCGGAGCAGTAGGCGTGACAAGCCAAGTCTTTCGGATCTGCCAAACTGAAAATGTCAACATGCTACCTTGAGAGCGCACATTAAACCCTGGCAGTAATGGCTGTCACAAGACACAGTCCCATTATCTACTCCATTAAGGCTTCGTAGCACCCCACACACACACACACACACACACACACACACTAACGCCCCAACATGCAGCAGGGGTTTTAAAGTTGGGGGAGAGAGAGAGAGAGAGAGAGAGAGACTCTTCCAAGGTGACACAGCGTGGATAATGCAGCCTAACAAAGCATACGCTCCACTCTATAACAAGGCCTTTTCAGGGAGGCAAGATTAACAAGAAGGTGCCCTGGTAAACACAAGGGAGAGAGAGGGAGAGAGAGAGAGAGAGACAGAGAGAGAGAGAGCAAGACGTAACGCGCACATGCTAAAATAAGGAAAATATGATTGAAATTGACGAACACTCAGACGGTATTGTTTAAGTAGCAGTTGCGGCGCACGGGGGGGGCGTAAGGGCTCTTAAGCCCTTCCCCCACTGTTCCTCTCGTTCTCCTGTAATTGTACGGAGCTCGGAACGGAGCACGGCAAGGTAGAGTGTGTGCGCGCACACACACACACACACACACACACACGCGTGCGCGGAATGCACTCATCTCTCTTAGTGCGCACTCATCAGAATTCTCATCATTCTCACGCCTCATTCAGAGCTTCTCGAGTCGTCAGACAGACGTTTGTTTTATTCAGCGGACGGTAGATAAAGCCGATGCAGGGCAAAAAGCCCACGCGTGTGAGAGTGCCGCTGCGAGTAATTGGTGCACGCTTTTGTGTCATTTTGATCACGCTAGCTCGGTACACGCAAACCCCCCCCCCCCCCGTAAAACAAATGATTACACACGCGATAAATGAACACCGAAAGCTCACCGTTTGTATTTCATGCGGGGATATTCCACGCTTAAGCGAATATAAATAAAAAAACCTTTTTTATTCTAATATAAGACAATCAACCATCAAATGAAGGCAGTGTCCTGCTCTCACGAAGCCTCGTAAAGGGTTTCATCGTACGGTGCAATTGCATTCCTCTTCTGATTTAGTAACAGAGAAGAAGAAGAAGAAGAAGAAGAAGAAGAAGAAGAAGGCCTCCCGTCGTACCAACCCGGACCGCTCGTGTCCGGAAAAAACACCGCATCTTACACCTCGTCTCCGTTTGGCCTGGCGCCCGCACGGAACTCCACAGAAGAAGAAGAAGCAGCCACTCTTAAGACCCGATTGCGCGAGAAGAGAGCCGCGCGGCGAAAAGGTCAGCGACACGTTACAGCGCCTTCGGCACGTGTCGAGCGGCTCGGGGGGATTCCGTTACTACCAGACGTTGACCTTTACCTTCTTTTTTTCCCCATCACTGGGAGAGAGAGAGAAGAAGAAGAAGAAGAAGAGGAAGAAGGAAAAGAAAGACTTAGAAACGCCACTCGGGGGTTTTCTTCCGGACCGAGTGCCGAGGTAGATGACGGGCCCGGCGTGGAGGGGGGTGCCGCCCAGGAAAACCACGCAGCAGCCATCTGCTCGCGGGGCCCCTGAGATAGATGCAGGCAGACAGAGGACTCTGGGGTGGAAATATGATTTAGTTGACACGGTCCCTAAGTAAGCTGTCATTCCCAATAATGCGCGAGGGGAGCGGAGCCGGGGCAGGCCTATTACCATGCTGATAACATCAATTTGTGGGTGTCAGTGCAAAGGGGGGGGGGGCGGAGTCGATACAACACACACACACACACACACACAGACCGCAGCTTCATGCCCGCAAGGTTTTATGCTCTGATTAAAATCCCCCAAACGCCGAATATTCCCTCCATACACGATTCACCTACTACCTCTTATGCTGATGGTATCTATTCATTGTCATTTTCCTTTTACAACCGTTGACTCGTGTTACAGCCGGGGTGTGTGTGTGTGTGTGTGTGTGTGTGTGTGTGTGTGTGTGCATGTGCGTGTGTGTGCGTGTGTGTGTGGATACGGGGGAAGTGTTCAGCGTCTGGTTTCTAGCGGTGGGCTTAGCAGACAAATGTAATGAACCCGGGAGCGCTTCCAACCCCGTTCAGCCCAAACCAGCCCCTCTCTCAGTCACCACGGGACAATCAAGCGAATTAAGCAGAATATATATATATATATATTTTTTACAAATAAATTGGATCGGAATACATTCGGAGCGGCTACCGCAACACAATGCTCACCTTCGGACGAATGAAGCTTCAGGGCCAACACATGAAAAAGTAGTAAAATCCTTATATTATCCGTCCACATTTCTGGAGGTGGCTGATGCAGCTCATTCACATCCACAAACAAAGCCCGTCCGAGACACCGCTCCTCTAGCGACGCGACGGGGGTACTTCACCGCTCTCCACCCTCGGTCTACACCAGGCAAGCGCTTGTGTCTCACTGGCTGCTGGCGTCGATGACGACTCGTTGAGGGCGTGTGTTTGCTCCCATAAGCGTAGTAATAAAATGCCATCCTGGGTGTATGGTGTGGTGGTTTTTTTTTGTTTTTTTTTGTATTCTGTGTCTGTATTATGAACGTTATCGTCTCTCCAGACAGACGAGTGGCTTGCAGAAAAGAAAAAAAAAATGCTGAATTGAATTGAAAATGAAGTGGTTGAATTGAAAAAGAAGAAAAGGGGAGAAAGGAATAACGAAAGATTAAAGAAAAAATAGAGCGAGGGGGAAAAAAAGCTGATATTATATTCAGTGCTCCGTTCTGCTGTGTGTCTGCTGGTGAATGACAGGTGCTCTAAAAATGCTTTCTGAAGCACGGTTGTCTGTGGTCCTGACTGATGGTGAACACCGGCTGGGTGGTGGGGGGTTGCTGAGCCGGAGGTCTACATCAGGGGGTCGGAGCAATTTGATGTACCAATTTCATGTTCCTTCAGGAAATTCGCCTCAAGGTCCATCTGGCTTCAAATAAGAACTTTGAATGCCGTGGGCTATTGCCGCAGAAGCAGAAATATGTGTGGATATGAACCAAACATCAGTGAATATACAGACCTATATTCAGACAGTATATCTTGCTTTGTTTAACAAACCTACATAATAGGACTTGGATATTTACTAATAAAGTAAAAAATACATAATACTAATACTACTACTACTACTACTACTACTACTACTACTATTACTACTACTACTACTACTACTACTACTACTACTACTACTACTACTACTAATAATAATAATAATAATAATAATAATACATAATACATAAAAATAAGTTTCGACATTTCGACAGGACTATTAGACAAAACTCCAATATTATCTTCAAATACTAACTAAATATGCTGAGGTGACACTCCTATGCGACTGCAGGATAGAAAGACAAGTGGATGATTATGAAGGCCCTCTAGGTTTGGACCAGAGAGCTGTCTAATCTAGGCCACCGCCATCGCTGACAGCAGAAGCATTTTTAATGGAGATAAGCTCAAGAAAATAGCTACATAATCCCTGCCACCACACATGCACACGCACACACACACACACACTCCACAACACAATTCTATCAGTATATATATATATATATTTAGAAAATGCAGAACTGTAGTACAAGACCCGAGATCTGGTGAGATGTTTCTAGAATGAGTGGGTGTGCGTTTCTATGTGTGCTTGCTTTGTTTTTTGGTAACAACTTCAGTTCATCCCTCTCTCTGTGCTGTCTTTTTGTTGGCCATTTGGATGATTTAGTGTGTGTGTGTGTGTGTATGTGTGTGTGTGTGTGTGAGCTGGATGAGTACATCCATGCCAGTGAGAGTGGACCATCTCTAGCTTGGCCAAACGGACCTCCATTTTGTTCAAGGCGTTTGTGTTCAAGGCGTTTGTGTCTGTGACAACACTATCAAAACATTCTCGTAATAACAGTTTTATTTATTCACAAAACTCGATTTACAAATAGATGAGATAGATAAGTCCACATTAACAATTGTTATTAGGAATGACTAACAACCAGAGTGACTGACATAGGCCATGTTTTAATCAACCTTAAGTCCAGCCATGACATGCATTATTTCATCCAACAAGATGAAACACTACCCAGCATATCATAGAACAAGGACACAACTATTACCTTCATCGTCACATTGCAGGAAAACATGAATAAATAAAGAGCCGTATGGGAGCCGAAAGAGCCGGCTCTTATAGGTGAGCTGAGCCGAATGACCTGACTCACTGAAAAGAGCCGGAATGCCCATCACTAGTCCTAACAGAGGGGTACGTTCCAGGACACCTTTAAAGTGAACGCAGCACTATCACTGCGCACAAACAGCCAATTGGCCACTACCAAATCAAGTTTGGGTTAAATATTCTCAACTCAGAGCAACAGAGAACACTAATATGGTGAATTTGTAAAAGTTTAAATTAAAAGTTAAAACTAGCTAGAATGTGTTAATTTGTTGTAGGCCTAGGCTACAGGTTCCCCTCAGCTGAAGTTTGGACTGAACCAAGAGGGAGGGGTAACCCAATATAAGAATGGCAGAACACTTACCTGTCTAATATAATATATGATATACACTGTCTAATTTAATATTGATGTTTTTTCATGCAATCAAATAGTGTGATCAATAGTCAGATGTCTTTCCTTGAGGAGGTAAAAGTTAAAGACTCTGGAAATGTGTATTTAAATGGGATGATGAGATTCACACTCAGACCTCGTCAATATGAAATATCATGGACTAAATTGAGATTGTAGGGAACCTGCCTCAGGGACTCGTTTAGCATATCAACGGTACGCTAGATTTAAACCAAGGAGACCAAGTGAATCTGCAAGAAATAATGCAAAAAGGGTGTTCATCAACGGACCAATGAGAATGCAGCGATGGAGGCAGACCGAGGTCAAAGGTCACACCAAGGTCAGCGAAGGTCAACTCTCATCGCTAAACCGGCGGACATTTCTCAACAGGATTTGAGCATAACAGAGAGAGTTTAGCTGAGAGTTGCCGGGTTCGATTCCCAATGTCCACCATATCCTATGTAGGCATCCTCGGGCAAGATGCCCCAAACCCCCAACCTGCTCCTTAATGACCTGAATCTATCTTCACTTTTCGCTTTGGATAAAAGTGTCCACTAAATGACTAAATAAAACTAAAACTAAACAACAAAAAAAACACCAAATAGCAATATGGGTGATGTTGATGAACAATGATTAATAATGACATGACATTTTTTGGGGTGGGATATAAATTAATTTAATAAATTAATTTTTATACTAAAGAAAGAAAAAAGAAAGACAGACAGACAGATGACCTTAGTTTCCACGCATGTCGGGGTGTGTGCGCGGTGGCCAATCGCCGCAGTAATTGCCGTGGGAACAACTCTCTCCGAGCCCACAACTGATACAATGTTGAGCGGCGCTCAGTCACGTGTCTCTCTAAGTAGCGGTCCCGCCGGAGCGCCGGGCCTCCTCCACGCCGATACAGTACGCCGCTGCCGTGAATCATTTTGACAACCGACATCAAAATATATTATTGTTATTATCATCATCCTCATCATCATCCTCATCATCACCTTTATCATGTCCAGCCCAGTGAGCGTTTCAACCGCCACTCGACCTCCGCCACCTCCCCGGCGTCCGAAGTGCGCCAGGTGCCGACACCACGGGCTCACGGTCCCGCTGAAGGGCCATGCCAGAAAGTGCCCGTTTTCTGGCTGCACATGTTTTAAATGTAATCTGGTCACCCAGAGGACGAAGATCATGGCCGTCCATCGCAAAATGGTTAAGGGGGGCCTGGAAAACAACAAGGCCACACGACGGCCCACTCCCGGCGTGAGACCCGGACCGCCGGGCCCCGAGGACGGGCCCGGGACCCGGGACGGACCCGTCCCCGTGGTGGACACGACGGCGGACGACGTGAGGAATAGACATGTCTATTCCGCGGAAGGAGTGTTGGACTTGAGTACGACGAGTAGGTTGTTTGTTTGTTTGTTTGTTTGTTTGTTTATTCTTCCTTCTATTCTTACTTCTTTTTTTTTACGTGTTTAGAAAACAAAACCCGCTGAAAAGTGACGACGCTTTTGTGGTTGCCGCGCAAAACAAGTGGGAATTAGTTAAATGATGTCAAAAATAGTGAAAATGCGTCCATATTTGTTGGGACGGACTAGTGACTATAGGCCGACATAACATGTCATCATCTCATGTTCCTCCATTTGATCTTTGCAGCGGTCGACCGGAGAGAGTTTCTGACTGCGCCACGCATGGCCATCCACCCCACCTACCAGGCCAACATGTCGGCCATGTCGACCATCCGTCCGCCCTACCACCACCCCCACCCCCGTTTGGCCTTCCCGATCTATCGACCTGGTGGCCCGATGTGTTTCCCACCCTCCCCCCATGTGAGCACCGGTCCCTTGGTAATAAGCTGTTATACATGGAATCATGTATAGCCTAATAATTAGATTAATTTTGAATCATAATTGAGTAATAGTATGCTTATGAACTCAACTTTTGTTGAGCTGTATGGTTTATTATTAGGGTTAAGCTTAAAGCTTACATTCCTATTGTCGTGTAATTGCCTATGTTTGCAGTTTTCTTAAGTGGCCATAAAACAGCACATTAAATAAATGACTTTGCTAATCAATCCCAATAAACGACCACACGTCAATATCTCCCAGCCCCTCTGTAGCCTAGAGACCGACTATGAATGTGTTTGTAATCTATAGTTTTGATGCATGCTAACTGTGAATAGTTATGGTAATCATATGGTCACTGTTCTGTTGGCTTGTGTGTTTGATTTGAAGGCGGACACACGGATCTTCCTCCCCCTGCACCCACCTGGGCCCGACCCGCGCTATCTGATGCCAAGAGCCCTACCCTTCTTCAGAGCCGCTTCAGGCGCACCTTCAGCCAATGAGCCATTTTCATCCAAGTAATGGATGAAGAACGTTTTGTTTTACAGTTACAGTTACAGTTACGGATGAGGTTATCTTTACTTGTTCCAAAGATCTTGTCCATATCTTAACCACTATAAAAAATAGTTTTAGAAATGTTTAAAAATGCTTCTGAAATTATTTTACAAATTGTTTTTGAATGTCCATGTTCGATTTGAGAATAAATTCTGCAATCGTTTTAATCGTCTTATTTTATAAATGTTTTCCAACAAGCACCTGAACACATCTGTAGGCCTACACCCTGCTGCTGGACAAGAATGACATCATTCATTATTATTCATGGTCATTATCTACTATCATTAATGATGTGACGTCAGTTAGCCTACTAGTGTTTATACAGCTAATTAACTATACTAACTTTAACTAACTATAAACTACATATTAATTAAATTACTTTACATAAAACACATTTTAATTGGACGTTTGCTGCCATCAAGTGGACATCGTGAGTGACACATCGGTTGTTGGCGCCTGGTTGCCATGGTGCCGAAGCCCTCGCTTGACGTAGCCATGGCAACCTAGACCCGAGGACGACGCGGCGTGTGTTGTTTTGGGGGTCGTCGGCTTAAAGTTTACGCGTTGATGTTTATTAACCTCTCGATGTCACCGGGCTGCAGCACTCAAGCGACCTCCAAAGACTTGGCTCGTCGGTATTACAAAACATCCCCGTTTACAGGTCTCAAGAGCAACCAGACAACAGTGTTTCCTCTCTAAAACGCGACCACCTTAGCAGTGATCATCATCATCAGTCTACACTTGCGTCGGACCGCATGTCACCGTGAGACATGTCCACTGTGGTCGCCCAGTCCAACTACATCTTCGGCTTACGGAGAGGTGTGACCAATAACTTGTGCTTCCTCGACGACCAGACCGTCGTCTTCCCCAGTGGAAACAACTGTGTCCGCTACAACATCGACCAGAAATGGCAGAAATTCATCCCGGGTGTGTACTATGCAGTTGGTGTTGCAAAGCACATCCCAAAAACGTAGCTGATGATCTTTTTAATAATCTAATCTCTTGATGTATTCATTTAAATTCTTTATTATTGTATGTTTTTATTCATTAATTGTCTTTAATGGCATTGTATCCAGTGTAAATCTTATTTAATCTATTTAATCTGTGATATCTTGCATTTCTATTTCATCGTGTTTCATTTCGATGTATCGATTGCTCACGTGTCCTCTTGTCCCATCCTTGTCTCTATTTAAACCACTGCTTTTCATTCAGAGAATTTCAAGCAACTGTTTCTACTGTTTCTATTGTGGTTTAAAACAAACGTGTGCTGCACATATGATGTAACGTTATGTTCTCCCACCAGGAACAGAGAAGAGCCAGGGCATGCAGGCCCTGGCGCTCAGCGCTAACCGCCGTTACCTGGCGGTGTCGGAGCGCGGCGAGAGGCCCACCGTCACCGTGTACGACCTCACGCACGAGCAGGGCCGCAAGAGGAAGGTGCTGACCGCCGGGGAGCTCCCCGTCGGGGAGTTCCTGTGCATGGCCTTCTCTCCGGACTCCAAGTACCTGATCGGCCAATCGGGCGGCCCGACGTGGACCCTGGTGTTCTGGCTTTGGGAGAAGCAGAAAGTGATGGCCACGGTCAGCAGCAGCGACGGGGACCCCGTGAGCCAGGTGAGACACACAAGGACATACTCTCTCTACCCCTTTCTCTCTCTCTCTCTCTCTCTCTCTCTCTCTCCGTCTCGCTCTCTCTCTCTCTCTCTCTCTCTCGCCGTCTCTCTCTCTCTCTCTCCTCTCTCTCTCTCTCTCTCTCTCTCTCTCTCTCTCTCTCTCTCTCTCTCACCCCGTGAACCAGGTGAGACATACAAGGATA